>VMDO01019742.1:23337-39115 GCA_007922755.1 Pedetes capensis
GAAGAGGAAAAAAAGGAGGAGGAGGAGGAGGAGGAGGAGGAGGAGGAGAGGGAAAAAAGATTTCTTGGCAGCTTGAGACCAAAGGCAAACATGATGGGTTGTATCAAGGCCGTTTGTGGAAATTAAAAACTCCTGCTAGATTTTAAGGTACATGAACTTCCAGTGCCCACGCCATAGTTACTATTCTATTTCTTTTCCTTCAAAGCAAATTTCATTGTTTTTTAAAAATAAATTTTCCTGCCAATAAAAATAATAAACAATTTTAAAATGCAGGAAAAAGCAAAATTTGAGGCTCTGCTGTATATTTCATGTATTTCTGTGCTAGTTTCCCTGTGCATCTAAATAATATATATTATACATCAATAAAATTACAAACATATTTTATAGCCTGTTTGTTTTTACTTGATCCATTGTAAACATTACTCCATGTCATTAAGATTTTCTTTCACATATCATGTATCTTGGCTGGAAAAACACTCCATTACTAAGACAAACCATAATTAATTTAACGGTTTTGTTGTTGCTTGATATCTACATTGTTGCCAACACTGTTCTATTATAAACAAAGCAGCAATTATCATCCTTGTGCCTAAATCTTTGTCCAGATTCTATTTCCACTGAGTAGATCCCTGGAAGTAAAAAATCTAGATACAAACTCAGCAACATGCTAACATGTTAGATTGTATAATACATACTCCATCAAAACTTCTTGGAAAAAAAAAAGTCTGTATTTGATGTTTCCATTGCCTTTCTCCCTTTTCTCCTCAGCCAGGTGAAATGTGACTTTTGTCCCCTCAGTTTCTCTAAAATGGCTCTTATGTAGGAAAATGATGGAACTGGAGATCATGTAAAACAAAGACAAGTATTGCATATTTTCTTTCATATGTGCAATCTAGAAAAAAAAGAAAGTAGAAAGGGACTATTAGGGAAGAAGATGGGGTTCAGGGAAGAGGTGAATAGGATCAAGGTACTTAACATGCATATGTGAAAATATTGCAAAGAAATGCATTATTTTGTACAATTTTGTACAATTCATATACATTAATAAAAAATGGCTGTCAGACTTGACCTTTTACTTGAAAACACCCAGGCATGTTTTCCAGTCTCATCCTGCATGACTCCCCTGCAGCATTCGTGCTCTTCCTCAAACTACTTCTTTGACTTTTGAATCTATGTCTTTCATGTTCTTTTTTCTGGACCTTTATCACATCTTCCTAGGTTCACATCTTCCTAGGTTCAGGAATGATTTTGGTTATCAGCAACCAAAACAGTGTCAAGTGAGTATGGACTTACTTTTCTTACACACAAGATAATACACAGCTGAAATTCATTTAGTAGTTTACTGAAGCTAGGGCCGGGCTGGGATTTAGCTCAGTTGGTAGAGCGCTGCGCTGCAGTCTGAGGGTCGCTATGAGTCGGATACCGACTTGACTGCACCTGACAACAACAACAAAGGGCCACCTTCTCTGAGATTCTCTTTGCCTTCCAGGCATGCTGGTTGCCTCAAGATCACAATGTAGCTTGGGTAGCCCTAGCTATCATATTCACATTTAAGAAAGAAAGAATACAGCCACTTCTCCCTTTTTGGATACTTTTTATCTAGGAAGCAGACTTCTTGCTGTGTTTCCTCAGCTAGAGATGGGTCACATATCTGGCTCTAAGCCAATAATAATTCATCTTCTGGAGGCACGTGAAGGTGTTAATCTCCTGAGATCAAGGGACTGCAACCCTCTACCCGAACAAATCAGTATTGTTTTAGTAGGAAAAGGAGGGCTGGTAGGATGTGGGAAATGGCTTTGCATGTGCAGTGGGAAGAATTGCTGCAATTGGTGGTTTTAGATTCCTTCCTCTACCCTGTTCCCATTTATTTGACTTGCTTCCTGGAGACATGAACCACAAACAGAAATTCTCCTCCTGCCACACTCTGATGACAGTTCAAAGCCTGTATCTCCAGCCCCAGGTCCAGCTATCCCTGGCCTTTGTCTGGAGGCTCCTTGGGGACCAGTGCTCCCTCCATCAAAAACCCATTCTCTCTTCAGGGATGACTCCTCTCAAATTCATCCCAATATTACTTGTGCCAGGATCTTCTAAGCATATTCTAATATCAGAGCTGGCTTGTCTTAAGTGAACCTTACCTGGAAAGACATTACATAAAATGGAGACCCAGACTTCTGCCTTTTGGCCCTCTTTGTCGGGGTTTTAGCTCTAGCCCGGCTAAAGTTAGGGCCAAACCCTCAACATAAACACGTGATCGGTGTCGGGAAAGAAGGACCTCGGGAGACCTTCAGATGGTTGGAGAAAGACGGGGAAGGTTTATTGGGGTGCTCCCCTTATGGAGAACAAGGAGCAAGCAGCCCCTATAGAGCAAGGCTCTATCCCTTTAAGTGCTGGCTCTAGGCCTGCAGCATGGAATGCTGCAGGCTAAGTGCTGGTACAGCTCAGCCTTAAAGGCACAGCCACAGCCGCTGGTGTTCAGTTGAGGTCCGATGGTCTTGACTTTCGCGGCTCACCTTCTTTACCCCACTCTTTCCCAGGGATGGGAGGAGTTGGGAGGCTCTTCGTGCCTTGCTAGATGCCTTCGGCTCTTCGGCTCTTCGGGGCCCCTGGGTTTGATCTCGCCGGCTTGCTAGATGGTCTTGCTGGAGTAGGGAGCACTGGTCCAGGTGATGAGGTTCAGGAGATGGTCAGAGAGGTGAGGATCAAAAGAGTAATGGAGTGATATGGGGTCCAGGAGCCCTGCTTTTATAGGGTCCTGGAGGGGTCACATGGTGGGGTTCAGCCAATCGGGGCACACAGCTGGCAGGTACAGTGGGCAAACAGACATAACTGCCAAGTGGAGACAGTTATTACCTGCAAGGTGGTGAGGGGAGCCAATCAAAATTATGGTGGTTGAGGCTGGTCAAGCTGGCCAGGGGCCATCTTTGCTCACTCGATGGGAGGGGCTGTTTTGAGTGAGTGAGATGAGCCCTGGGGTCAACTAGGGGTCAGCCCCTCAAGCTGTTATGAGGGACCCTAGCTGAGAAATATTATTTTAAAAATCCCCAACACCTCTTCTTCCTCCATTGGATGCAGAGTGGGGGATGAGCATCTCTGGGACCTCTTAGGACACTGAAGAACAGAGTTGACCTTGGTGTCTAGGCCTGGAGTCCACGAGGCAAGTCTCAGACAGGGCCTTCTCTGTTTCTTAGGAAGTGTAGTCAGTGCCAGAGAAGCAGGAGTGAGGGGAAAGGGGCCCTGGGCCCAGAAAGAGGGAGAGCAAATAGGAAGCACATTAAGGAGTCAGTTGCCACTTGGCATCAAGCTCAACTGCTTGCTTCATCTTGCCAGAGGGTCTTCTGAGTGGCCCCATGAGCTGTTGCATCTCGGGTCAGTCTCTCTCTGGGGAAAGGGTGAGAAGAATGTGCTTCCTGGCTTCTTGAACCTGTCAGTCGATGTAGGGAATTATTCAACCCTCATCTTGCCCCCCCCATTAGTAATCAAGGATATCCCCTTGATTGGCCAAGGAGTGACATCTGGTTTCACTCTTTATTTGAATGTCACTCCTAAATTGGTTGCACCTAGCCCCTGAGGCACCACCTGATTGTTATCTTGAGGTGGTTAAGGCAGTTAGTCACCCAAGCGGTATATAAACAAAGCTTGCTCTGCATGTGAGAGAGCTGGTGGGGAGGTGGCTGGCAGTGATGACATGGAGGCTAGTGATGGTGATGCTGCTGGCTGCTAGTTTCCTACTGGGAACTCTCTTCATCTGACCACCAACAAAGAAAGAACGCTCTCTGGATTCAACCAGCAACACGGAAGCATCTCTCATGACCACCAAGACCAGGACAACTAGGTGGTGCTGTCAAGGACTACAAGCAAGCTGAGGACAGTCTCTTTGCCCAGTGCCTAGGGACAGAAGCTGAGGACAGTCTCTGGTCCTAGCACTGGAGGCAGAAGAGCCATAGCTGCCCCTGAGGCAGCAGAAAGAGCTGTTAACACTTAGGCTGCTAACACTTCTTTGTGTTCCTCTCTGCCCTTATCAGGAGAGAAAGAGGTTTTTCCTTTCTCCCACTTGCCCCACATAGGGGTGGTGCCCGAATAAGGGACCCCTCAAAACTCGTTTGGGTTTTTCTCTGCCCTCGTGGGGAGGAAGAGAGAGAGAGAGAGAGAGAGAGAGAGAGAGAGAGAGAGAGAGAATAAAGAGCTGCTTTTGTTCCCTGCAAGACAAAAGCACCCAAAGCCTTTCCTTTTTCCCCTTCTCCTTTTGCAGTGTTCCTGAGGGCCGCAGGAGTCCATACCCCTCACCCGAGGGTCCCAAGTGACTTGTGAGCAAGATATCTGTGTGCGCAGTTGCGCCTCCCTTCCGAACATCGGGGCTGGACCAGGAGGTGTTAGCTCCACAGGTCGAAACTTTACTTAAAAGGCCTTCACTGCCCTGCGCGTCTGGTCCGTATGTGCACGGATGCCATGGAGTCTCATGCCATGCCATGCTTCAGGGGCAACAAGGGAGCCTAAGAGCAGGTAGAGATGTGCAGCATGAGCAGGAGATGAGGGGCTGTTGGAGTGCCTGAGCAAGGACAGTCACCGGGGTGGCCAGCCAGAATAAGGTGAGGTCACAAAATCAGAGAGGCACAAGGGGTGTCTGATGTAGTAGGCTAATGAACAGATGAGAAAAATTAACACCCAAGAGAGGGAGTGCCCTGCCCTGTGTTACCCAGATAATTAGTGGCAGAATACTGCCCCTCGAATGTCTACCACTCCTCCATCGTACGAAGTTGTCCTTGCCTGCAGTTTTTGCCTGTCTTCCTCCTGAAGACTCAAAGTATCATCAAAGCCCTGACCCTTGTATTTATTTATTTTGTTCAGTACTAGGGGGCTGAACCCAGGGTCTTGTGCATACTTCGCCAGTGCTCTACCAATGAGCTGCACTCACATCTTTTTTAAATTTTTTTATTTTGAGACAGGATCTTGCTAAGTTATGCAGGCTGCCTCTGGCCTTGAACCTGTGATCCTCCTGCCTCTGCCTTCTGAGTTGCTGGGATTACAGGTGTGGGCCACCTGACTGACCCTGACCCTTCTTGATGGAATTTCCTAAGTAACACCATCAACACTATGTGCATGTTCTCATTGGAACAATTTTGTTGTTGTTTGTTTGTTGTCTCTGTCAGGCTGGCTTCTTGAGTTAGGGATAGCTGCTCTGTGACAGCTCAGTGATGACTGTTACCAACAGCCACACCTGCCAATAGCAGGCAGAAACTGTCTTCAGCTTCGACAGAACTGGACGGCAGCTGTTTTTGCTTAATAAGATGCTTAATATTAAACCAAGACTGATGTACCAAAGGCTCCATGAGTGCTTTACAGCTCCTTGTGTTTTTTAATACTGCAAATTGCCTCAGAGCCCTTTCTGTAATTGACAAAGTATAAATCAGGCACCACTATAATCACCATAAATGGACTTTGTTCCAGAAAACAAAACCAAACTGAAGAATGGGTCCTAACAATTCATAAATGAGTCCTATTTGTCGTTGCACATGGCAAGATGGTCATTAGTTACCCTGTTTAGACCGTGGTCCTTCCTGAGAAGGTTAATTCTGTGCAATGATTTCCTGAGCACAGCCCCTTCTTAGAAGTGACACTTCAGTAATTCACACTTTTTTGGAGAATTCAAGCAAGATCCCAGTAGCCACAGGCAGTAGGTCACAGACACACTGGAGTGCTGTGTAAAAAACGAATACAATGGTGACCAGCATGCAAATTCACACTCCTGATATTTTCTCCAATCCTTGCTTTCTTTCCTGCTCTATACACTTCCTGGCCACCAGGCTGCCTTCATATGGGTTTATACAAATGTCTTTCCCCAAAGTCATGGCACTTCCTAAAAGATTTTAGGTGGTTGTATTCTTGAGTTAAGAAAAATGTGTTCTCATCTTTGATAGTTGACTGATTGCCCCTGTGAAATAACTGGAATTCATTATGCTTTCAATAGAAACTGGTGTGTTATTTATCTTAAAAGTATTTAAAACACATATTTATTTGATCTACGGAGCCACATTTTTTCCCCATGAAAAGCACTCTCACAAGCTGGACTAATCACAAGAAATGCCATCACTACTAAATTCCTGATGCCTAGACTAAGGCTAGCTTAGCAGTGTACTGGGGTCATAGAAACTACATTATATATCTGATTATACAGTCATTTTTAAATGATAGTCTCCATAGGGCCAGAAACAATGTATTTGCAATTTTTGAAGCAAAAATTATTTTAGCACTTAGAAAAAAATTCATAAATGTCCTCTGAGGGCTTTTAGTTCATGTAAACAACAGGAAAACCATGTGGTACTCATGTGCAATTATAGCAGTATATTTCTCATCTGGCTTTGAGAAAGTGGGGAGTTGGAGATTGTGATCCAAATACATATTTATTGTGCATTTATGGAAATGAAGAAAGACTGCTTTTCACATTTTTCTAATCCACATCCACGTTTAGAAAAGCTGAGGCCACAATAATGCTGGCTTTGGGGTGGAGAGAGGAGGTGGGACAGGAAGAGAACAGACAAAGTTTAAAAGGTTAGACAACGATGTTCAATGGGTTATAACTTCAGGGTATAAAACCAGAACACAAGTCTAAGTATGTAGTAAGCACTCAATGATTGATGAGGACAAGTATTAGATCCACTGACTTCTAGGTTACTGAATGCTAGGAGCAATACTAGCTTAGCACAGAATTTGTTTGGGAATCCAGAACAATAATGTGTGCTTAGTGAAGACTTGTGGAATTGAAGGATGATACTTACGGGCCATCGTAGGGCTGATGAGCTCAATCAGGTACCTCTATGACATAGACAGATGGCTGGGATTTAGCTCAGTTGGTAGAGCGCCGCTCTGCAGTCTCTGAGGTCCCAAGTTTGATTCCTAGAACTACAAAAATGGGAGAAGGACATGGCAATCCACTCCCAAGGCAATCCCAAAACAATCAGCCATTGAAAACCCTATGAAGGTCGCTATGAGTCGGACATGATTTGATGGCACCTAACAACATGAAGACATAGGCAATCAGTTGTATGTCCTCATGGGTATAGGCTATTCAGCAAAACCTTGGATGCTTTTATAAGTACAACCTGCTGCTGGTGATGAGGAGAAAAACTTAAGCACCATGATTAGAGGGAAATCTCAAATATATTCTAATAACAGTGAGTTATCTGTATGAGAGGAACAGGATATTTTAACAGGCCAGGACATGAATAAAACTGACCTAGAGACACAAAATGAGGTGAGAGAAAGGAGCCAGGTCTCTTAAGTTTCTACACAGCGCTGATGAAGAGAGGCAACAGGGGATTGAATCTCCAAATTTTCATATTGTGACCCATAATTAAGAAAATCCCTTGGGGTCATCACCTATGGTGCATGTACACAAACACCTGCCCACACACATCCACACCCACACCCACACATATATATATCTGATGTTAAAATGTCACAAAGCGATGTTCTTATTACAACGAGCTATGATACTTTCTATTCTAGCTTGTTGTTTTGAGAGTGCTGGGATGATCTGTCTCACTGATTTCATAGCCCATAGTGAGTTATGATCTGTGGTTTGAAAAGCACAAGACTACACTGGTGGAGGTGGTGCAAGCCTATAATTCTGGCACCTTGGGAGGCAGAGGCAGGACGATTGCAATTTCGAGGCCAGAGGCAGTCTACAACTTAGCAAGAGTGTGTCTCAAAATAAAGGATAAAAAGTGGGCTGGGGGTGAAGGTCAGTGGTAGAGCACTTGCAAAGTATGTGCAAGGGTTCAAGTACCACAAAAAAGAACAAAAGAAGAGAAGAAACAAAACGAAACGAAAAGAAAAAGAACCGTAAGACTGGATAAGGTAAGGAATAGGGTTGAGAACATGTAGTTAGAGTTTTGGCAAGGTCTTATCTATCATGGGTTGAAAAAGAAGAGAATGCTTGGATGGTCCAAGCTAGTTAAGAAACTTCTGGGAAGTTCTCAGCCTGAGAGGTCTCCCCTCCCCATAGGAGTTAGGTGAGAGTCAAAGTCTGCCCCAGACCACTGGATCCCTATCATCTGGGTTGACTTGCCTTGAAAGTGTGGTGGAATTTCCACTGAAACCTGTAAGATACAGGGCACTTGGGGGTCACAGGGAATGCTGGTGCCTACTGTCACTGAGTGATGCTAGTTGATAAGGGATTCTGGAAAATTCTACCTTGCTGCATAATTACAATCTTTGCAGAGCTTACAGAGGAAGTAGTGTATTCAGTAGTAGCTCAGCTCTTCCTTGTTCCAAATGCAGAACAGGCTCCACATAACACCTAGGATGAAGGCCAAAATCCTTGCCAGGGGCCACAATGCCTTGCCCAACTTATGCCCTGCCCCTCTCTCTGGCTGCTGTCCTGCCATCTGCCCTGCTCTCTAGCCTGAGCTACTTTCCAACACCTGAAACTTTTCCTCAGGGTCCCCTCATAGTGTTACCTCTGCTTGAGCTACTCTTCCTCCTTCCATATCCAGCTTCATATTTTCTCCCTCACACAGCCTTTCTTGACCCCAAGATGAGATTAAAGGGCCTAGTTAGGCCTAGCTAGGCCCTTAATACAAAGCAAGCCAATCACTTGTGTAAGCATGTACTTACTAGACTTATTCCACAGTAGCCTGTGAGCTTGTGAAAGCAGGGACTATGTCTGATAAAAAATAACAATAGCCTGGCTCAGTGGCCTGCATCTGTAGTCCCAGGTGCTAGGAGGGTGAGGCAGGATGATAGATTGAGCCCAGGAGTTCAAGGCCAGGTTGGGCAACATAGTGAGACCCTGTCTCAAAACAAACAAACAAGCAAACAAGGACTTTAAAGAGTTACTAGGGAATTATGCTCAATTTTCTTTGATAATTTTTAGAATATTTCTTGAATCTATGCTTGTATCACCTTTCTCATTGATACTATTTTTATAATTTCTTTATTTTTTCCTGAATTGGTCTTCTGAGAGGTTTGGATATTTTATTGTTCTTTTCAAAGAACCAGCTTTTGGTTTTATTCTTTCTACTATTTCCAGTCATATTCTCTTATCAATTCCAATAGTCTATTTATTTAGGTTTTTTGACACAGGGTCTCACTATACAGCCCAAGCTGGCCTCAATCTCCTGATTCTTTTGCCTCAGTCTCCTGAGTGCTGGAACTGCAGGCATGTGCCACCATGTCTGGCCTTCTAACGGCATCTTAAGAATGAGAGTCTTAAGGTTTTTAGTTGTACAATTATAGCATCTACAAGAGACTTCTGCCTCTACCTTTTCTGTATTCATATATAGTTTTTAATTTTCAAGTATTATTACTTTATTTTAATCTTTAAAACAATGTTAATAAGAGGGGTGACAGCAAGCCTCTCTGTTTTGTTTCCGAAGTTGGTGGGAATGGCTTTAGTAGTTTTCCTTTTTTCTTTTTTTTCAATACTTGGGGGTTGAACCCAGGGCCTTGCACATACTTTTCAAGTGCTCTACCACTGGGCTACACCCCATTTTTTAATTTTGTATTTTGAGCCAGGGCTGCCTCTGGCCTCAAACTCTCTATCCTCCTGGCTCCACCTCCTAAACCACTGGGATTACAGGTGTCTACCACCATGCCTGGCCTACTTTTGCATTTTGTATGCTGTTTGCTGCATTTTTTTGACTAGCTAGCATGTATTGTTCCCTGAAGAGCCAGTAAAATTGGATACAAACCAGAAGGGGAGCTAAGAGGGAAAAAGTATTCAAGAAAAGTTTGATGAACTATACTAAATGCCTGATAGGTCAAGTAAGAGAAAGCCTAAGAACAATTTGTTAGCTTTAAAAACACAGAAATCACTGCCCACCTTGACACGAGCAGTTTCCACGGATGACTGAAATGGGCTAAAGATAAAATGGAGAGGAAGTGGAGACAGGGAGAGGAGGCAAGTTTTGTTTTCCCAGGTTTTGTTGTAAAAAGGGGCAAAGAGACATGGGCAGCAGCTAGAGAACAAAGTAGCCAAAGGGTATTTTTTATTTTGTTTTGGATTTGTCTTTTAAAGGTGAGAGACGTTGAACCATTTTTGAAAACTGTTGTGTATGACTGAGGAGTGAGGAAAAAGTGATGGTTGGCAGAAGAGTTACTGGTGCTGGGACTGAGCCTAGCGCCTCCTGCATGCTAAGCATGCTTTCTACCACTGAGCGGCATCCCCTGCTCCAAGCAAGGACAGTTTATTTATAAGAGGAGTGAGGGTAGAGTGTGACAAATGAGGACAGACATTGGTAAGTGGACCAACAGAGTCACCTATGGCTTCTTTTTCTCGGGGCACTTGAAGATTTCCAAGGCGATTCTAGTGAACAAGCAGGTTTAAAATCAGCAGCCCATAGATAGAACCATGCACCCCAAGGAGCCTGTTGCTTCCTCCCTCCAAGTCTCTGCCTGCATCTTGGACCTCATCTCTCTGCCAGGGAACAAAGGCATTTCCAGAGCAGCCTGAAGTGAAGATGGAGTGACCTCTGATTTCCAGGCTTTAGGCCAATGGCAAAGAGAGTACCCCAGGCCTGTCTCATCTTCCTAGCTGGACATATAAGGGAAAAACTTAGAGAAAAGTAGAGGGGGGGCGGAGAGGAAGAAGAAGAAGAAGAAGAAGAAGAAGAAGAAGAAGAAGAAGAAGAAGAAGAAGAAGAGAAGAAGAAGAAGAAGAAGAAGAAGAAGAAGAAGAAGAAGAAGAAGAAGAAGTAGTAGTAGTAGAAGAAGAGGAGGAGGAGGAGGAGGAGGAGGAAGAGGAGGAGGAGGAGGACGACGACGGCGACGATGACGGCGGCGGCGGCCATGACGATGATGACGATGGGGGGAGGAAGGAAAGAAGGAGGGGAGAGATGGGGGGGGAGAAAAGAGGTATCCATGTCCTTCCAAAAGGGCACAGTGACTTGCTTCCATGGCCCTGCTGAGGATCTCCATCACCTAGAAGTCAAGGTCCAGTCTGTTCCTCAGACATGACAAGTCCTTACTCTTGGGAGAGAGGTCACATGCTATAACATTGGCCATCAATGACACCAACTCCCCCTTGGAGTAGAAGGTGTGGAGTGGAGGGAAACAGTGTTTAATAATCTACATTGCTTCCCCTCTCCCACCTAGATCCAAGTCAAAACTAACTGTCCATGAAAGATAAATTTGACAGCCATAGTACTTTCTGGCTCCAGGTAGCACCTCTGCCTCCATATCCTCTAGGGCCACCATAGATGTCAGCACTGCTGGCCTACCCACCGAGGTATAGCTTGTAGCATCCAGACACAGGCAGTCGGGAAATGCCAACGTTCTAAATCAACGCGCTGGTGAACTTCCTCACCCTGAGTTCTGTGCTGTTATTTTCTGCTGACAGCCACCTCCCTCAGGCTGCTGTTTCTTTAGGAGTCTCCTCTGTGAAGTAAAAATAAGGAATCACTTGTTTCCCGAGAGTGGTATCCACGGGAGAAGGACCTCATGTGACACATTTGGTAGAGGGTGCCCAGATGGACACCCCAGCTCTTATTCATTCACTTGGCATTGTGTAGTAATGGACTCTGAAATTAAAATGCATATTTCATAATCCGTTGTCTCACAATTTGGAGGAAGGCCATTTGCTTTGCACAAGCCACTCACTCACACTCATCACATGCAGAAAATTACATCTCCCCAGTTGCCAAATGGAAGAGATGATTATCTCACGTGGATAAACGCACTGCTCCTGAGAGCAGTTTCCACCCTCTAGATTCTGAGCTAAAACACCAAAGGGAAGACTCTGAGCTTTCCAGGTGTTGTCCTAGGTCAGCTCTTTATCTGGATTTTTCCAGACCGTCATCCGACACTGGTGGGTTTACTGTGCTGGGACATTTGCCCTTATGTCTCTTCTGGGTAAAATAAGAATCTTTTATTCATCCTTCCTAGAGGAGATATTATAAAAATGAATAAATCAATAGAACATTTCATATTTATGCATACTTGCTGAATTGATAATACTTATTTGTAATGAAAATTAAGGAAGCAAAATGTTAAAATGTTCTCTTTTGGGGAAGGCACATTAGAATGTCTTACAAGAGAGGCACACACATTCGTTTGTTATACACTGCATTTATCCCTACCCATTCTTTCAGACTAATGCAGGTTCAGAGAACTGCTGTCTCTAATTTAGCATATAATCCTAAGCACTTTACATACTTATCTACATATAATTAATGACAATTGTAGTTGGGCAGTAATTACAGCTAACATTTATCACCCTTCATATGACCATCATTGTACAAACCACTTAAAACACTTCCAGTGTGATCCCACAATTTTTAATTTTTCTGTTTTTGCCCACATTACAATAAGCACAGTTACATAACCCACAGATTAATTCTCTCAGCAATTACTGAGCACCTATTAAGTATTCCAAATTGAACTAGGCTCTGGTGGGGGGGACGAAGCAGAAATAACCACTGTATACAGCTGACCCTATGAAGTTCTTACTGAATGCTTTGGGTAGGAGAAGGGAGGTCTCATAGGCGGCAAAAGCCACTAGTGGCCTCATTATACAATATTTGTTGTTGTTGTTGTTAGGTGCCGTCGAGTCACTATCTGACTCATAGCGACGACCCTCATAGGGTTTTCAATGGCTGACTGTTTCGGGATTGCCTTGTGAGTGGATTGCCAGGTCCTTCTCCCATTTTTGCGGTGCTGGGAATTGAACTCAGGACCTCAGAGACTGCAGCGCAGCGCTCTACCCACTGAGCTAATGCCCAGCCCATACAATATTTAGCTTATCAAATTTTTCTCTGCCTAAGGAAGCCGCTCCTCAGTCATTCTAATGGGATGCACACTTTCAGTGACGCATCTGCTTGGCGTGGACCTCTCTGGCCTTGCTGGAGGGCATCACATAAACACCAGTTATTACCAATGTTACGGGTCTTGTGGCTTCTCCTGTTTCTTTTCTCTGTCTCCCAAAGTCTTGGCTCCTTTCTGTTAGTTTTATTTCGGCCGTGCAAATGAGCACGGATTCACAGCCCAGGCGCCCCGCTGTGAATCCAGGGCTGGCTCTGGACCCGCGCACGTGCGCTCGGCGTCCCCCAGCCCCTTCAGCCCCTGGCTGCCTCCCGCCCACGCGGGTCTCTCCCGGCCCGGAGCCGTCCGGCTCCCGCTGGCTCCTCCTCCTCGCCCTCTCTCCCGGCCGCTACTGCAGCGTCTGCTGACCGCCACCCCTCCCTCCCGGAGAGAGCCCGAGGGGCTCCCCTCCCCAGACGGGAGCAGAGGACCGGCCTCTCAGGTGACGGAGACCCTGGGCGAGCGCGTGCCCAGGCGGGAAGGCCAGGCTGCCCCGGGACGGGCGCCCTGCTACCCAGGTGAGGCCGCCTCCGGGCGCTGGGTCGGAAAAGGTCGGGTTACCGGCGCGCGCTCGGCCCCAGCGCGGAGCCGCCGCCGGACGGCCGAGCGCTGCGGAGGGAGGAGCGGTCCCCGGCGCCCCCCAGGCCCGGGCTCCTGGGTTTGCCGCTACCGTTCCTGCTGCGGCAGCAGGTGGGGGCCCGCGGGGGCGGGGCCGGGCTCGGGGCGGAGCCGTGGCGGCGGCAGCGGCTGCCTAGCGGGCGGGGGCCGGGCCAAGCCCGAGCGGGAGCCGCGCGCCGGACGGCCGGGCGCCCTCGAGAGCTCGCAGCGCGCCGGGGCTGGGACCGGCCTGGCCGAGCGCGCCGGCGCCGCGGCCGCAGACAAAGGCGCCGCTCGCGCCCGGGCCGCCGCGCGCCGGGCTTCGCGGGTGAGTGGCTCCCCATGCGCGGCTTTCTGCTCCCGCTGCCTGCGCCTCCCGGAGTTCCGCGGGCTCCAGGGAAGCCGGGAAAAGGAAGACCTGGTACTTCCCTGTCCTCGGCATCCCCGCCTCACCTTAACAATAAGCCCCCCGAGGCCGAGGAAACACCAGACTGGCGAGTTTCCGAGAGGGGGGCTGCCCCCCGCGGGACTCAGCGCGGCGCCCTCGGTGACCTCTTCCCGGCCGACCTCACGCCCGCTGCTGTCCTGGATGGCCGGTGTGGAGGGGAAGGTTGCGCTGGGCTCCTCTGTGGGTGTGTAGGGGGTGAGGACCTGGAGGCGGGGCGCTGCGGGGGACCCCATCCCTGTGGACAGTCCCGCGCGGTCGGCGTCGCTGAGGGGCGGCTCGCACTGTGAATTCGGATTCGGATCGCGGTTATGGGGTCTGCCCCAGCCCCTATCATCCTCCCCTCCGGCTTCCTTCCCTCGTTGTTAAGGGGTCTACATAGCGCCCTCCTCCTCCCCTACCCGCGAGAGGCACCCACTCTGCGGTTCTGTGACCCCCGAAAGGAAGGGAACCCCGCCGCTATCCCCAGCTCGGTGATCCGGAGTCTGAAACTGCTGGGGCGCGGGGGGAGACGGACGGGAGGTGCGGGCAGCGGCTGTGGCAGAGCTGACATCACAGCTCGGTCCCGACCGGCTCCCCTGCCTCTTCCCGGCTGCTCTTCTTCAGAAAAGCAATCGACAGCCCGCTGGCTTTTGCTTTAGAACAAAAGCGTGCTACTGTCTGGAATCCCGAGGAGAAGCCTGGGTGGGCGGATGCCGGAGATGGGGCTGTGGCGGGCGTTCCAGGTGCCGCCCCAAAGTGACAATTGGAGGAGGAAGTGGTTTCTTGCCTCCGGGCCGGGGAATGGGTTCAGATCGCTGATCAATACCCCGGAGCCGGCGATGGGTCCGGCGCGTCCGGAATGAGCGCGGTGCCCGCTGCGGCCGCGCGCTGTCACGCGCCTCTCCAGCACTCTCGAAAGCGCTACCTCGAGACGCGCATTTCCATTCATGGATCGGTGCCTGGAATTAATTAATGTTATCTCTCCCGTGTTCTCCGAAGATCGAGTATCTGCTACTATTTTATTTCAAACTCTTTTGCTGGGGGCCTACCATGTACAAGGCAGCTGTTGTAAGATCAACTTAATTTAAAAGACTTTTATTGAGCACCCACTACATGCAGAGCTGATGTGCAATGACGTATTCAGTTTAACAGATACTTGTTGAGTACCCACCATGTTCAAGGTAGCTATGCTGTGACTCGCAATGGTAACAGGAAGACCTGGTCTTCCAGGCTTGAGGGTTTGTCAGACGAGAGCAGGACAGAATGATGAAAAGTCCTGACTGGGTCTTCCTTCCAGTTCAGTTTCCTTACATTAAGAAGAAGGGGGCGGGAGTGTGTCTGTGTGGGGGGTCCTTTGAACAAAGCACCTGGCCAATCATCTTAGAGACTCAAAAGTTGATACAGCAAAGCCCTAATGCTCAAAGGGATGGAGAATCTGTGTTGAGGACCAAAAGACAGGAAGATAAACTAAAAAACGGAGTGCGCCAGTAGGGGAGGAAAGAGGGAAGCCTAAGGATGAGACCAGTTGTACCTTCAGAGTGGTGTGTGTGTGCGGGCTGGGGGCGGGTGTGTGTGATTATCCTTAAAATTCCATCATTGCACACAGTCTGGGGACTTAGTGGCGGTAGTGAATGGTCTGAGGATCCTTCTGCTAAGACATTTGTTTGATAAATCTATTACTCTTGATCCAGATTGCCAAGAAAATTGTGGATCCTTAATCTACTGAGCACTTGCAGGGTTACATACAGGCCGTTATCAGGGAAATTAGCCTCAGACATAATCTTTGTCCTAAAAGACCCAACAGAGTTCTTGACATAAACTCATAAAATGATAACTTGGGAGCTGGGCACTGTGGCGCAGGCGTGTAATCCCTGAGACTCAGGAGGGAGAGGCAGGAGGATAGCAAGTTCGAGACCAGAGGCAGCAGTAATTTAGTGACATCCTGTCTCTCAAAAAGTA
>VMDO01019743.1:0-38989 GCA_007922755.1 Pedetes capensis
TCTTCCCCCTTTGCCGCCGCCGCCGCCGCCGCCGCTGCCGCCGCCGCAGCCGCCGCCTCCTCCTCCTCCTCCTCCCCCTTCCTTCCTTCCTTCCTTCCTTCCTTCCTTCCTTTTTTTCTTTGCAGTTTTAGGATGCTGATCCCAGGCCTTGCACATGCTTTGTAAGATCTCTACCACTTGATCTTGAGACAGTGTCTTGCTTAGTTATGCAGGCTGCCTCTGGCCTTGAATCTGTTGCTCCTGCCTCTGCCTCCCAAGTCCCTGGGATTATAAGTGTGCACTACCATGCCTGCCTCAGAGTGTTTTCTTTATATCTGCTGTATTTTTGTCTTGCTTAGGAATGCCTTCCTCACTACAACATTATGAAGTTATTCTTTTGTATTTATCCTAATCATTTTATGGAATTTAAACAATAGGTTCTGAATCATACATGCATGTATTTTTAAATTTGGTGTTAGTCTTTTTAGGTGGATAGCCAGTTGATCTGGCATCAACTTATAGACTGATCCATTTGTTTATCACTGATGTGAAATAGTACTTGTAGCATATTAATTTTTGTGTATATACTGGTATGTTTTAAGTATGTTCCCTGAAGGTTCATGTGTCAGAATGTTGGTCTTCAGTTTGGCAAGTCTGAGAGCTGGTGGAACCTTTAAGAGGTCAAACCTGGTGGGAGGTGATCAGGTCTGGGGGTGCAGCCCTTAGAAGAGATGAACACAGTTTTTGTGGGACCTCAGTTCCTACGAACGTGGGTTGTTATTCAAAAGCAAGTCTGGCCCCTTTTTGCTCTCTGACTTCCTGCTTTGCTGTGTGATCTCTCCCTTTTCTGTGTTCTCCCACCATGATGCCATCTGCCATGATTTGATGTAGTCAAGGAGGTCCTGAGCAGAAGTAGAACAAATGAAGCTGCCCATCTTATGCTTTTCACCTCCCAAACTGTGAGCCAAATAAACTTCTTCTCTCTATACATTTCCCAACCTGAGGTGTTTTGTTATAACAATAAAAAATGGACTAATATACTTACATTCTCAAATCTAATCTACATCTTTTCAACTGTTTTAGGGGCTACACAATTAGATGTGGATCAGAATTTTGTGCAGGTTGGATTCTTGGTCAGATGTGGATTAGATTGGAGAATATACAGCATACTATATTCTATGTCTAGTTTATACTTATAATGTATAGGTTTTGTTATAAGATCTTAATATTAAACACTAGATAATACAAATCTTCTTATTCTTGTTTTTCAGAAATTTCTTTGACATTCTCATAAATTCATTTTTCCAAATGGACTTTAGCTTCATTACGTCTCTACTTTTAGTGGCTTAATTTAAGATATCATCTTCTCTTGCCTAGACTGTCTTCTGACATAAAACAAGACAAACATTCTTTTTAAAACATGAATCATATTATTCCTTTCTGTTTTTTCTTCTGTTTTGGTTATCTATTAATGTATAAAGTACTCTAAAATTTTGTAGCCAGAAAAACCACCATTTTATTTACAATTTTTTGTGGATCAAGAATTCATGACAGGTTCGGTTGGGCAGTTTATTGTTCCACAGGGGGCTAGCTGAAGCTGGAGAATACTACCTCCTCCTCCCCCTCCTCCTCCCCCTTCCTCTCCTTCTCCTTCTTCTCCTCCTCCTCCTCTTCCTCCTCCTTCTTCTTTCCCCTCCTCCTCCTCCTCCTTCTTCCCTCTCCTCCTTCTCCTCCTCCTCCTCCTTCTTCCCTCTCCTCCTCCTTCTTCCTCTTCCTCTTCCTCCTCCTTCCTCTTCTTCCCTCTCCTCCTCCTCCTCCTCCTTCTTCCCTCTCCTCCTCCTTCTTCTTCTTCCTCTTCCTCTTCCTCCTCCTGCCTCTTCTTCCCCTTCTCCTTCTCCTCCTCCTTCATCTCCTTTTCCTCTCCTCCTCCTCCTTCAACTTCCCCCTCCTCCTCCTTCTTCCTCCTCTTCTTCCTCTTCCCCTTCCTCCTTCTCCTCCTCCTTTCTCTTCCTCTTCTTCCCCTTCCCCTTCTCCTCTTTTTATTCTTCTCCACCTCCCCCCCCCCCCATAGCTAAGGCTGGCCTGGTGCACACTGTGTAGCCCAGGCTGGCCTCAAACTCACAGTAATCCTCTTGCCTCAATCTTCTAAGTGCTGGGATTATAGGCATGTGCCACCAAGCCCAGCTAATAAGTTCTAATATAGTTTCTTCAGTCACATGTCTGGCACCTCAATGCACCTTGGCCTCTCTCTTCATCATGGTGCCTCATTCTTCAGGATCTCTGTACTTTCATGTTTATGTAAATTACATAGTTCTAAGATGAAATCTAGGCTGGGATTTAGTTCAGTTGATAGAGCGCCATTCTGCAGTCTCTGAGGTCTCAGGTTTGATTCCCAGCACTGCAAAATTAGGAGAAGAATGTGGCAATCCACTCCCAAGGCAATCCCCAATCAATCAGCCATTGAAAACCCTATGAGGGTCACTATGAGTTGGACACAACTCAATGGCACCTAACCTAATAAGATGAAATCTGTTAAAACCAAAGAATGTGGATTCTATCCTTGTTACCTCTACTTTATTTCCATTGCATCTCTAAAGTTAACCAATTAAAAAAGTTACCAAGTTGTTTTATATTTCACTCTACTTACTGTTTGGTTTCTTAATATATGAATCTTCTTCTTTCTTTCCTTCCTTCCTATCATTGCCTTCATTCTCTTCATTCCCTGCCCAAGGTCTCTCTAATGCCAGGCGAGTGCTCTACCAATGAGTTCATGTTTGGTCCACTTTTACCTACTTTGAGACAAGGTCTCACAAGGATACCCAGTCTGGCATTGAACTTGTAATCCTCCTGCCTCAGCCTTCTCAGTAGCTGGGATTACAGTTGTACACCACTACATCATAGTACAGCACATACATATATTTCTGTCTACTCACCCTTTATAGATGAATGGTAGTATACTGTATATATCTTTTCCACTTTGGTGGTTTTTTTTTTTTTTTTTTTTTTTTTTTTTTTTTTTTTTTTTTTTTTTTTTTTTTTTTTTTTTTTTTTTTTTTTTTTTTTTTTTTTTTTTTTTTTTCATTTCAAGATATATCCTGGAGACTATAGTTGTATAAGTTTGGACTAATTTCTGTCATTATTTGTTACCTTTACATTTATATGTCTTTTGTTTAAGTGTCCATTGTGTGGTCTATGTGATTTGCCATCTCAGCATATATCTTAGTGTTTAGAAATGTTTGTGTATTAGAATTGAATTAGGAAAGCAGATTATGTAATGGAATAAGGAACTTACTATAGAAATTAGACAGATGTATACAACTTTGAGATAACTGGTAAAGTGAAGATCTGGAAGGGAGAGTTAGAGGATCCGTGGAGTCACTATCTGGCTTCCCTAAACCAATGGCAGTGGGGTGACAAGTTAGAGTTTTTGTTTGTTTCATGGTACTGGGGGTTGAACCCAGGGACTCTTGCATGATAGGGAGATGTTCTATCACTAAGCTACACTTGTAGCCAAATTAGAGCTTTTAATGAAATCTCAGAAGCCAAGAATGTCCAGCCACTGAAGTGGGGTGGTGAAGGGAAGAGCTTGAGGAGAGCCCTATGTCATTTGTAGCTACCACTTTTGTAAGTTTGCAGCTAGGCATCTGGTGAGGAATTTGGGTCACTGTTGGTCAGAAAGGTAAGCCCTAGTCAGAAGAAAGAGCTGAACATATATATAATTCCAGAGGGAGAGAAAAAGCTGAAACTCTTGGGGCAGCTCTACATTGGTCTCTTACTGTAATTGACCATGAAACCCTTTATAGAATAAAACCTGCAGCCCCACTTCCACATTTCAAACACATCTTGCACAAATTCCTCTTTAGGCCAACTCTAACCCACAACCATACAGTGAGTGAGAGTCAGGGGAAGTGGTTCTCAGTTTAATGAAGGTAATACGACATATACCAGCACACTTTTTTTTTTTTTTTTTTGGAGACAGAGTCACTTATATTGCCCAGGCTGGTCTTTAACTCTTGGGCTCCAGTGATCCTCCCATCTCAGCCTCTTGAGTAGCTGGTACCTACTGTTTGTTTATTTGTTTATTTATTGCCATATTTGGGTGTTGAATCCAGGGTCTTGCACATACTTTGCAAGCACTCTACCACTGAGCTGCACACCCAGCCCATTTTTTACTTTTTGTTTTGAGACAGGATCTTGCTAAGTTATGCAGGCTTTCTCTGGCCTCAAACTTGTGATCTCTGTTTCTGCCTCCTGAGCTGCTGGGCATGAGCCATAGTGCCCAGCCACAGCTGGTACTTACTATACATGTTCACTGTGGCACCCAGCCCACACTTTGTATTTTTGTTCTATTGGTTACCATTATATTGATTCCTTTACATAGTTGTTGTTGTTGTTAGGTGCCGTCGAGTTGGTATCCGACTCATAGCGACCCTCTGTACAACAAGGGAAACACTATTGTCAGTGCTTCTCTGCTGTTCATAGGGTTTTCAATGGCAGACTGATTTTTGGGAGGGGTTGCCAGGTCCTTCTCCCAAGCCTACAGCTTCTGGTTTTCCCGGGTGGTCTCCCATCCAGGTACTAACCAGGCCCGACCCTACTTAGCTTCCGAGATCTGACGGGATCGGATGCCACAGGGCTGCGGCTGCAGGCCCTTTACATAGTACAGTATTCTCATTTCCTTCATTTTGGGGGAGGAAGGATTTCATTTATTGAAATGAGTTAGTAACCACCTTTCCTCATTTCCTTCTAACCCAGGATTTGGTGTGAAATAATACCCTTTTACTCTCACTTAATAACCATAAAGATAATCAGCAAGCCTATTCTACCTTTTATGCTCTTACTACCCTCTCCTTATTTTTGATTATCATGTACACATAGCTGTGATGTAATAAGATAGGATATGCTTTTCCCTGTTTTTTTTTTTTGCTGTTCTCAGTTCTTTTAATAAATGTATATTTAATAGTTTCTTTTAATGTGGGTTTTGGTCACAGGAAGCATATTCTCTAGTAGATCCCCAGGAAAAAGTCAAGGGAATAATATTTCCTGAGTTCCTGTGGTTTAAAACAGTTAGTTGCCATTATACTTAGAAGTTGCTTTGGCTGGATATGAGATCTTTGGTTTATGTTTCTTCTTTGAGTAACTTAAATTTATGTTACTGTGTTGTCTTCCGATATAAAGTTTTGTTAAAGTCTGATGAGAGTCTAATTTTTGTTTTGTGTATAGGTGACTTCCTCTTCCTAAAGGTTCAAAGGATGTTTTTTCCTATTGTACCCAAGTTCAACAGTTTCAGTAAACTGTGTTCTGCTGTTGGTCATTCTGGGTTAGTCTTTCAAGATGTGTTATGCCTCTTAAATATATAGTATTCAACTATTTTTTTTAACTTAAAAAAATTCAGTAATTTTTTTCTGGAATTCTACTTTCAAATACTCATTTTGTTGGTTTGGTTATTTTGGCAGCTCATGTTATCCATATGTTGTATCTTCTTTGCCTATCTTTTTGTCACTATTGCTAATCCTCATTTCATTTTTCATTTCTTTTTTATATTATAATTTCACTTCTTTTATTACCTTCTTTTGGCAGGGGGTAGTAGGAGGTTGAACCCAGGGCATCGTGCATGCTTTTTGCAAGTGGTCTACCACTGAGCTGCACCCCTAGCTCATTTTTTACTTTATATTTTTGAGACAGGGTCTTGCTAAGTTGTGCAGGCTGCCTCTGGCCTCAAACTTACAATCCTGCTACCTCTGCCTCCTGAGCCACTGGTATTATAGGTGTGGCCACTGCATCCAACTTGTATTATTACCTTCTTTGCCTCTAAGGTATTATTTTTTTGTGTGTGCATTAATTTGCCCTTGTGTATCTTCTGGTTAGTTTTTGTTGTGAAAGGAACTTTTCCCCCTTTAATTCTTACTCAAGTTTTATCAACTTATTTCCATTTGTAATTCTAATTTTTAAAAATTTCATATCCTTTATCATTTCCTTAATCTCTCTTGGCTCATTTTGAAGTAATTATAGTTTTTATCTGTTGGTAGATAGGTCTTTTGGGTATGCTTTCATTTTCTGTTATTCTGATTCTTTTCCATAGATTTTTCTATCTCATTGTTGTCGTTTTTTCTTTGAGAGAGAGTCCCACTATTTAGCCCAGGCTGGCTTCAAACTTGTGATCTTCCTGCCTCTGCCTCCCAATTGCTGAGATTACATGCCCACATCATCACAATGCCCAGCTTCATTCTGTTATAAGAACTTTACATATGAGTTGAGAACTGTTCTTTTATGTTGCTCATTTTAGTGTGAAATTATTTTTCCTCAATTGGTAGGAGGGAAGAATAGGCTAGAATAGCTTTGTAGCTTTGTGGCTGTAGAGTTCTCTTCTGTTATTTTCATGAAATTATTTAAAAAATTTGTTTTTTGTCTCATCCTTTCACAGCTCTCTTAGCCCTCTTCCTCTTTTTTACCCTTATCTGAAACTTTCGCCTTGGCCTCCTTTTCCCCTGTTGTCAATTTGGAGTTTAATCTCAGCATTTTCTTCTCTGTGTGGTTCATTTTGGAAGGGTGCTTCTTTAGCTGTATAGTTTAGAACTGTGTTGTCTAGTGGGATTTGATAACTACATATGTGGCTTCTTAAAGTTAAATTTAATTAAGTTAAAGTTAAATAAAATCAAACATTTGGTTACTCATTTGCACTAGCTATGTTGTAAGTGCTTAAAATAGCCAGATGTAGCTAGTGGCTACTATAGTAGGCATTGCTGATAATAGCATATTATCACAGAAAGGTTTGTTTGTGGTGATTGAGAGTGTACCTCATTCAATTCAGACTTTATTGTAGACGTTTTTCACTTACGTATACATGGCAGTGTGTGAAGTACTGCTTTGTTTTGACTAGTTTTCCTAAACTGGCTTCCTGTGCTTTTCCTTGAGGATGTAATAGTTTGGGGAATCTCTTCTTGTTACATACATCATGCATTCTGCTTCCTCTTGCATAGATACTTATACCACACCAATTTTATAACTTTAAGTGGTTCTTATATATATTTTGTTCTTTGTGGAGAATAGGGGGATTGTCCCTTTATTTTGATATAGATGTTTCAGCTTGTGGTTTCACTCTTCTGGTTTCTTCTCTATTTAGTTGGAGGGAGGACTTAGGGGAGATTCAGAAGGTGTATTATCCTGTTCTAAAATCCTAGTTTTTAAAATCCCAACACTTGGGAGGTGAAGGCAGGAGGATAGTGAGTTCAAGGCTGACCTGGTCTACATGGCAAGTTCCAGGCCAGCCTGAGCTAAATAACTAGACCCAGTCTCAAACAAACAAATAAAATCTCCATTTTTGAACTTTCAGATTTTTTTCTCCATAATTTTTTATAGTTAACATAACTCTGTAGCTTCTGTTCTGTTCTCTCCCTTACACCCTAAAAATGCCCTCCCTCCTTTATTTGGTATTTCTTTGCTATCAGATTGGTAGAGTGCTGCTCTGCACTTTCTGAGGCCCTGGGTTCGATCCCCAGGACTGCACAAGTGCGAGAAGGACCTGGCAATCCATTCCTGAAACAATCTCGAGATAATCAGCCACTGAAAACCTTATGACTATGAGTCAGACCTGACTTGGTGACACCTAATCACAACAATGACTGGGGTTTAGCTCAGTTGGTAGAGCACTGCTCTGCAGTCTCTGAGGTCCTGAGTTTGATTCCCAACACCGCAAAAATGGGAGAAGGATGTGGCAATCCCCTCCTAAGGCAATCCTGAAACTATCTGCCATTGAAAACCCTATGAGGGTCACTGTGAGTTGAATGTGACTCTATGGCACCCAACAAGAACAACCACAAGAACAATCAAATTAACCATCTGTTATTGATTTAGTAAACTAAGGCATACATCTGTTCTTTCTACCTCAACTTGTACCATCAAATTGGGAAAGTTGGACTCAGGTTGGTTGGTTGGTTTTCGCAGAGGAATCTCACTAGAGTTCTTGGTTAGCATTATCAGGTTTAATATTAGTAGAAATTATATTCATGATGCTTTAAATACAGAATGTTACTTTTGAACAGAGTAGAGATGAATTTATAGGCAGTGTGACGTAAGTTATTCTCATCAATGTGTGATCCCCTCAAAGTATATGTTTTCCTATGATATGTGTCTGTTTGCTGTTTTGTTACTGCCTCAGTTGCATAGCTGAGGGTGATTATGTTACTTGTCTTTAACTGTATTTCAGGTTTTATGGTCTGTTCTTATTTCTGAACAGTTGGCTATTATATGCCATTATCGTCTAGAGGTCTGAGGCGTAAATTTTCTTGATCTGGTATTGTTTTAATATTTGAGTTCAATATATAAGGGAAAGTATAGTGTATGTTTTATTGCAGACATTCTGTAAAGTAATTTTTAGCTACAAGGAAATAGCTCTATTTCTGTGAATCATCATTCCCTCTTAAATAGTGCTAGATGAAAGATTTAACTTTATATAGATTTATGACCTCCAGAAAGAAAACTGCAAAAATTGAAATTTCTAAAGAATTTGAGATTAGCTATAGGTACTATTATATATTGAAAATTGGAGCTTTAGATACAAATATAGGTAACCATGGTTGATAAAATTTTCCTAAAATGTCATGATTTTCAGTAAGAAGTTATGTTTAGTTATTTTGAAGCATAACTTTTACCAATTTTTCCCCTCAGCTTCCCATAAAAACAGGACAGCAGAATACACATACCAAAGTCAGCACTGAACACAACAAGGAATGTCTAATCAATATTTCAAAATATAAGTTCTCTTTGGTTATAAGTGGCCTCACTACCATCTTAAAGAATGTTAACAATATGGTGAGTATTTGGGTTACTGTTTTTTTTGGTGAATTTGTTTTGTTTTTATTTGATTTAGAAGTTTGGAACATCTTATTCTGAAGTATGGGAAGTAATTTTCTGTGGACTTTAAACATAATGATTTGTGTTATTTAATGGGTGAACTCATATGTAACATTTTAACTTTAATTTTAGTGCTCTATCTTTCCCTCAGAAACTTCTCTTATTCATGACTCTTACTTCCTTTTCTGCTACTTTTCTGGAATTAAGGTTTTGTGACTTTTTTTTTCTTTTTAATCATATATAAATTAGCCATAATGTAGAACAGAGGTCCCCACCCTTTTTGGCACCAGTGACTGGTTTAGTGGAAGATAATTTTTCCATTCACCTGAGATGTAGCTCAAGCAGTAATGTGTGTGATGTGGAGCAGCTATAAATATAGATGGAGTTTATTGGTTTGCTGGGTTTTTATTTTTTATTTGTTTTTGTTTTTGCTGCTTTTCTACCCTGGCAATGCTGGGGATCGAACCCAGGGTATGGAAGGCAAGAGCTCTACCACTGATCTGTATCCTTAGCCCCCAATTAGCAATTTCATCAAGTAATTGCACTATTAAAAACTCATAATGTCTTCTTTTTTCCCATTTTACAAAGAATCTCTTGACATTCCCTTAATTTTAAGGTGCTCTGTTCTCCTTCTTTTGTCTCTTCCAGGTAATCCCTTCTTCTCTGACAGTATCTATCTAACCACCTCCTTTATACTTAGTTCAAGGCAACTAATCTAGGTTTCTTAAATCCAAGCCCTTTGCTTGTCTTTAGCACTTGTAATCTCAAATTGTATTGTTTATATTGAGCCATGAAACAATTTCTTGTTATATGTTGTGAAGATCAGTCCCATTTTTGTAGTCATGTTATCTTTGATGTGTTTCATTTTAAGAAAGTTGTTTAGATAATACTCAAATATAAGACTGATAAATTGGAGAAGTAGGCAGTCATTTGCCTTATAAAGGATTGTTTCTTTATGGAAAAAAGATGACAGACTTTTCTTGAAAAGCTTAGAGTCTTTTATAAAATGAAAGTGATTTGTTCTTAGGTTCTACCATGTTGGGTCCAACTCGTAGCGACCCTAGGTACAACAGAATGAAACACTCCCTGACACTGTGCCATGCCCAGCACTATGTCAGTGCTTCTCTGCTATTCATAGGGTTTTTAATGGCTGATTCTTTCGGGATTGTTTTGGAAGGGGGCTGCCAGGTTTTTCTCACATTTTTGTGGTGCTAGGGATTGAACCCAGGGCCTCAGCGCAGAGCAGCACTCTACCAGCTGAGCTAAAACCCCTGCCCCAAAGTGATTTATAGAAATACATTTGATATTTTGTCATAGTTGGTGTTGCACAGTGTGTAGTGCACAGTAATAGGATTTTGCACATATGAATATGTGGCCATGTTCCCAATTAGATTAAAATATTTTATTTTATTTTTGCAGCACTTGGCGGTTGAACCCAGGGTTTCACACATGCTTTTAAAGTACTCTGCCACTGGGCTGCACCCCAGCCCATTTTTTATTTTTTACTTTGAGACAGGGTTTTTCTAAGTTGCGCAGGCTGCTTCTTGAACCTGTGGTTCTCCTGCCTCCATCTCTCTAGGTGCTGGGATTACAAGCATGAGTCACCACACCTGACCAGATTAAAATATTTTAATATCTGGGGCCCTCTTTAAATAAACAAAAATAGTATTGTGAGATTGGCATTCATTTAGTGCTTACTGAGTAAATTATACTGGGAAACCATAGTCTCTTGTTAGTAAATAGGTGGTGTAGCATATAATTTGAGGGTAGTAAATGCTTAAAATTCACTATAATTGGTGCAATAGCATTCTGTTGCTATAACAAGTAAGGCTTAGGTTCTTTTGTAGTATAAAAGAATGGCTAAATGCTCAATTCAAGATTCTAGTATCGATCTCTAAATCATAGATGTTTTAAAAACATAAAACAATATCTGTTATAGGGCTGATGGCAGAGTCTAATGAATGCCTGATTACTGTTTCCCTGTGAGTTTATTTTGTGAGAATTAGGCTAAAATCAGTGGGCTGGGATTTAGCTCAGTGGGTAGAATGCTGCGCTGCAGTCTCTGAGGTCCCGAGTTCAATTCCCAGCACCCCAAAAATGGGAGAAGGGCCTGGCAATCCACTCCCAAGGCAATCCCGAAACAGTCAGCCATTGAAAACCCTATGAAGGTTGCTATGAGTCGGATACCGACTCGATGGTACCTAACAACAGCAAGGGTAAAATCAGAAGTTGTTGTTGTTGTTAGGTGCCGTTGAGTTGAGTCCGACTCATAGCGACCCTCATAGGGTTTTCAATGGCTGACTGTTTCAGGATTGCCTTGGGAGTGGGTTGCCATGTCCTTCTCCCATTTTGCGGTGCTGGGAATCGAACTTGGGACCTCAGAGACTGCAGAGCAGCGCTCTACCAACTGAGCTAAATCCCAGCACTAGATTTAAATATAGTATAATCTAGAAGATAATATGGAAAATTATTCAATTTTCTTGATCCTCAGTCTCTCGCTTTTCAGATGTGTGATGATTTATAGTGGACAGTGATAATCAACATTCACATTCTGAATATCTTTTCTTTTAGAGGATATTTGGAGAAGCTGCTGAAAAAAATTTATATCTCTCTCAGTTGATCATATTGGATACACTGGAAAAATGTCTTGCTGGGGTAAGTAACTGCATTCTTAACTAGACAGGTTTTGTGAATTCAATCTTGAGAATGATTAGTATACCCAAGTATAGGTGTGGACAAGGAGAGCACACAAGGACTTCCTGTGTAATATATATAAATATGAATTTTGTTAACACAGCTGACCTGAAAGTACAGACAATTTTTAAAGAGAAAATTGTTCTCTCATATTTTGTAAATTAGATATTAACAACAAGTTTACTTATAAAGTGTTAAGGTTAAGCCACATATCTGTCTCTCTGGTTTTTTAGAAAAGATTTTTTATGGCAAAAATCGGTATTTGATTTAATTAATTTCACTTGTGTTGTTAGGCCATTTTCACTGTGTGACTTTGAAAAAAGCATGATGCAGAAGACCAAGAGTTCTCTTGTTTTCCCTCCTGTATACGTGATTCTAAGACTTAACTGGTTAGGTGTGGGTCTAACAAACCTGAGTGATGTATTTATGTCCACCTTGTATATGCTAATTCTACCTTGTACTTGTTAATTCCTAAAATTAGGCCTACTTATCAGGTAGTTACATGTGTGATTTTGATTCACTAAGTGGCACGAGATACAGAGGGTTCGGGTCTCAGAGACCTGACATCACTAGGTACATTGTTGTTGTTAGGTGCTATCGAGTCGAGTCTGACTCGTAGCAACCCTATGTACAACAGAATGAAATACTCCCTCACACTATGCCATGGCTAGCACTATTGCCAGGTCCTTCTCCCATTTTCATGGTGTTGAGGATTGCACCTGGGCCTCAGAGAGTGCAGATTGGCACTCTACCAACTGAGCTAAACCCCAACCCACTAGGTACATTAGTTTTTTTTAAATTTACTATCCCTCTATTTTTATGTTATTGTTGTTCGGTGCTGTTGAGTCATGTCCAACTCAGTGACCCTCATAGGGTTTTCAATGGCTGACTGTTTTGGGATTGCCTCTGGAGTGGATTACATGTCCTTCTCCCATCCTCTATTTCTATACATTATTATAACTCTTATAGCAGTAGCATTAAGAAAAATAGGGACCAAATGATTTCTTTCATCTATGAAACCTGGTGATCCTTAGTTTCCAAATTTACACAACAAATTTTGAATAAATTAGATGAAAAAGATGAAGATGGGAATGGTGTGGATGATTGTGACAACGGCCAACAGTTAGTGAGTTCTCACGATATAGATACCAATCAAGAGGAAGTAGAAAAAAGAGCAGTAAGAGAAGGAGTAAAAGAAGACAGAGAAGGACAAGTAGGAGGAGGAGAAACAGAAGGAGAAGGAGGAGGTAGATGTGGGAGCAGTAAATTCTGACATTATATTTGAAAATTTAGATAGAAAGCAGTTACCATGCTGGGTGCAGTGACACAGCCTGTAATCCCAGCAATTTGGAAGGTGGAGGCAGGAGGGTCGCAAGTTCAAGGCTAGAGGCAGCTTTTGTAACTTAATGAGATCCTGTCTCAAAAAAAGGGGCTGAGGGTGCAACTCAGTGGTAAATACTTGCAAAGTATATGCAAGGCCCTGTGTTCAATCCCCTGCCCCACACACATACATACACACACAAAGAAAACATTATCATAATTGGATGTTATGAAGCTATTAGGATGAAAATTAATTCTTTCTGAATTGGAATAAGTATTAAATGAATGAATTCTTGTCCAAATACGAACTTTGATCAAGGATATTTTAGGATCTGAAATGTCCAATCCACCTCAAGAAAATCAAACAGTGAGCAAAAAGAAAATGATGTTACATTTGCCCATTGAAATTTGATAGGGAAACATTTTACTCATATACTAAGTGCAAAACACCAGCATGGTTAAAGTATTCCAAAGTGTCATGCAGAAACTGTGATACTAACTTTGAAATTTAATATTTTATATTTTAGCTTTTGTTCCATAATTGAATAAAGTTTCAGTTAAAAACATCAAGAAGTGTCTTTCATTTTAAGTACCAAAGATTTTTTCAAATTACTGTCAATAAATTGAAATATGAGTTTTTATTTTGTTTATAGAATGTTAATAAATATATACTTTGAAACAAAAACAGTATTTTAAGAAAAGTTTAAAACATAGCCCCTTGTAACTAAAATAAATACTTATATACGTCCTTAAAAACAATATGGGTCTTAGTGACGTGGTATCACTGGCTATGTTTCGGTTAGGACACATCATTAGTTAAGTGTTAATATTCTGCTGTCCAAATCTGTTGTTGTTAGGTGGTATGAAGTTGGATCTGACTCATAGTGATCCTATGTACAACAGAACGAAACACTCTCTGACATTGTGTCAATCTTTATAAACATAAAAAGACCTTGAAAATTGAACCCATTCTATTGAAGATAGTACTACTACCTTAACATTTGTTTTTGGCATATATGAAAATATAGGTATGTGGAGGAATAGTTGAGTACCAAACTTAACTTTTCCAGATTTCCTGTAAGTAGTACCTCATTGTATTTCAACCATGACTTAATTTGAACCTTTTCAGGAATATTTCTGTGTATAAAGCAAAGTATTTCTGTTTTTTAATAACTTTAATTCTTCCAGGAACATGGATAGGAGTTTATACAAATACATAAATAGCTCCATCGTAAAGATATTTCATATATTTTGAAGCTAACTTATTTCTTATGTTCTGTCTTCATTTAGCACACAATTAAGAATTTTGCGTTTATTTCGAATGACTTCTCTCTTCCTTGTGTTACAGTTCTCTGAAGAAAACCTAGAGGGAAGAGACTTATATATATGAGAACTGATTGTGTGGTTGAAAAGAGAGGGTCAGAAGTGTTTGGGGAAGGTATTGGGTAGGGAATTAGGAAAAATAATCATATTCACACAACTGTTGTTTTTGTAGGGAAGCCTAGAGGCCACAAAAATCTAAGCATAATATTTTAAACTCTTTTATTGACTCTTGGCCATATTACAAAATTGTGGGAGACAGTGTTCATAAATTTTCCACTTAAAGTGAGACTGAGCTGTTTGTTTTAGCTTGATGCTTTCTGTTAATTTGTGATATCCTATTGTTCATTTGTAAAGTGGAGTGAAAGAGCAAAAGCACCATTACATAGGATGATGGAATTGGGATGGTGGGCAATTTTTAAACTTCTGAATAAATTCTTTGTAGCATTCTCATTACCTTGTAATTACCAGTGTGTCAGTCATACCCATGATCGAATGGGGGTAAACTGGCTTCCTTGTTCTGTTCAAACGACTGCCTCCTGGTCCATATGCAGATTCCTTGTGAGTACACTTAAATGTTCTAATATTTCCATTTTTCGCAAGGTTATCCATAATTTGTTGTAATCCACACAGTTAAATGCCTTTGCGTAGTCAATAAAACACAGACATCTTTCTGGTGTTCACTGCTTTCAGCTAATATCTATCTGACATCAGCAGTGATGATCCTGGTTCCATATCCTTTTCTGAATCTGGCTTGATTTTCCAGTAGTTACCTGTCTGTGTATTGCTTCAATCACTTTTGAATGATCTTTAGCAAAATTTTACTTGGGTGTGATATTAATGATATTGTTTGATAGTTTCTGCATTTGATTGGCTCTCCTTTCTTGAGAATAGACACAAATATTGATCTCATACAGTCAATTGGCCAGGTAGCTGCTTTCCAAAACTCTTTGCATAAACAAATGCACACCTCCAGTGATGCATCTGTTTGTCGAACCATCTCTATTGGTATTCCATTAATTCCTGGAGCCTTGTATTTTGCCAATACCTTCAAGGCATCTTCTACTTGTTCCTTCAGTACCATTGATTCCTAATCATATGCAGTCTCTTGAGATGGTTGGTCATCCACCAATTCTTTTTGGTATAATGTCTCTCTATTCTTTCCCTCTTCTTTTGATGTTTCCTGTGTAGGTTAGTATTTTCCTTGTAGAATCCTTCACTATTACCACTTGAGGCTTGAATTTTTTTCTTCAATTCTTTAAACTTGAGAAAAACAGCATGTTCTTCCCTTTTGGTTTTCTATCAGCAGCTCTTTGCACATGTCATTATAATATTTGATTTTGTCCTCCCAAGCTGCCCTTTAAAATCTTCTGTTTAGTTCTTTTAACTTCATTGAGTCTTCCTTTCACTTTAACTTCATTGAGTCTTCCTTTCACTTTGTTGTTGTTGTTGTTAGGTGCCGTCAAGTCGGTATCCGACTCATAGCAACCCTCTGTACAACAGGGGAAACACTATTGTCAGTGCTTCTCTGCTGTTCATAGGGTTTTCAATGGCAGATTGATTTTTTTGGGGAGGGGGTTGCCAGGTCCTTCTCCCAAGCCTACAGCTTCTGGTGTTCCCAGGTGTTCTCCCATCCAGGTACTAACCAGGCCGGACCCTGCTTAGCTTCTGAGATCTGATGGGATTGGATGCCATAGGGCTACAGCTGAAGGCTTCCTTTCACTTTAGCTACTCAGTATTCAAGGGCAAGTTTCAGAGTCTCTTTTGACATGTAATTTGGTCTTTTCTTTTTTTCCTGTCTTAATAACTTTTTGCTTTCCTCATGAATATCTTTACTGTCATGCCACAACTCATCTTGTCTTCAATCATTAGTGTCTAACACATCAAATATGTTCTCGAGATGGTCTCTGAACTCAAGTAGGATATACCCAAGGTCTTACATACCTAGGCTCTCGCACACTTTTTCTAATTTTCTTCAGTTTTAGTTTGAACCTACATATGAGCAATTGATGGTCTGATCCTGATTAAACGTCAGGAAAGGTGTGTGTCAGGGATGTATCCTTTCACTGTACCTTTTCAATCTCTATGCTAAGCAAATAATCTGAGAAACTGGACCTTATGAAGAAGAAAGTGCCATCAGGATTGGAGGAAGATCTGTGTCATACAGATGATAAAACTTTGCTTGTTGAAAGTTAAGAGGATTTGAAACATTTACTGATGAAGGTCTAGGAATACATCCTTCAGTATGGATTATACCTCGACATCAAGAAAACAAAAATCCTTGCAACTGGGTCAGTATACAACCTCATGGTGAATGGATAAAAGATTGAGGCTGTCCACAATTTTGCTTTACTTGGTTCTTCAGTCAACATCCATGGAAGCAGCAGTCTAAAAATCAAAAGATGCATTGCATTGGGAAAAGCTGTTGCAAAAGACCTCTTTAAACTGTTGAAAAGTAAGGATGTCACATTTAAGACAAAGGTACACTTGATTCATACCATGGTATTTTCAGTTGCATCATATGCTTGTGAATGCTGAACAGTGAATAAGGGAGACAGAAGAATTGATGCTTTGAATTATAGTGCTGGAGACAAATGTTGAATATACCATGGACTGCAAAAAGAACCAGCAGATCTAGAAGAAGTGCACTAGAGTGCTCCTTGGAAGCTGGGATGGCTAGACTGTGTCTTAGGTATTTTGGACATGTTAGGAGGGGCCAATCTGTGGAGAAGGACATTATGTTTGGTAGAGTGGTGGATCAGTGAAGAAAAGGAATACTCTCAACAAGATGGGTTGACACAGTGTCTGCAACAATGGGCTTAAATGTAAAAAAGATCCTGTGCGTGGCACAGTGTCAGATATTGTTTTGTTTCATTGTACATAGGGTGGCTATGAGTCAGACCTCTGACGTGATGGCACATAATTACAACAACAGGTTGGCTTCATTGCTTCTTTTCTCAGTTTCCACAGTTTTTCTTTATTAATATTTATAATTGAGGAATAATGGTAAATGTATTTTGGAGAATAATTGCTGATATTGGCACTTGTTTGATATTAATAGTCTTTGGAGCTAGCCTAATTGTAATAATATTAAGTGGCCATGCATAGTGCATTCACCTGCAACCACAGCACCCTAGCATCCAGTCCTTCCTGATCTCAGAACCTAAGCAGAGTCAGCCTGGTTAGTCCTTGGATGGGAGACTGCTTGGGAATACCAGGTGTTGCAGGCTAGCGGGGAGGACCTGGCAATCCACTCCCAAAACAATCAGCCATCAAAAACCCTATGAATAGCAGAGAAGCACTGACAATAGTACCAGGCATGGCACAGTGTCCAAGAGTGTTTCATTCTGTTGTACATAGGGTCACTATGAGTCAGATGTGACTCCACAGCACCTAACACCAACATAGTGCATACAATATATATTACCTTATTGTGCTCGTCTATTGAACATATTGAAGGTGTTTTGTTTTATTTTGCTTTGTTTTGCAGAGCTGGGAATTGAACCTAGGGCCTTGTACATGCTAGGTCATTATTGCTGAGCTGTACCTGCAGACCTGTATCAGTTTTTTTCCATTAAATTTATAGCTTAAAAAATACTATTCATATTATGGAACAATTGTGTTTTCTTGGGTTATCTTCTGTGATTTTGTTTCTAATTTTTATTTATTTTGCAACTTTTTTCCCCCTTTAATGATATCTTGTGGTATGTTAGTGTTTTTCTTAAGATTGAATCCCATATTAAGATCTAATTTGGGCAGTTTAAGAATGGAGCCTATAAGTTACATGTTTATCATATAAGGAGTTGTAATAGCTAAGTGAAAGAGAACATTTACCAATATTATATTATGATTTAGACTTTGTGAAGTCCAGGGACTCTTAGGACTATTATTCAAAAAATTTAATACTTTTCCAATTTTTATTTATTCATTGGAGTTAGTGTCAACATCTTTATTATTTAATTTGCCTGATAGTAAGAAGTTGACATTGTAACTTAAAATGTTAAGGTTTTTGAGAAATCTGTGTATCTAGTGTCTATATATTTCAGAGTGTATGCATCTGAAAGCACTTGGATTACAATTGCAGAATAGGGCTTAGCACACAGTAGTACTAATTTTCTGTACTTTGTCATTCTCAGTATTATGAAAATTATTATTCATATATGTATATCAAAACTATTATACGTGAATGAAATAGTGATATGGAACATCTTATCTTCAGAACCACTTACCTGTTAGTTGGTTGTTTCTTGTAAAGTAGACATTTACTTTATAAACTAGAGATCTCAATGTTAACACCAAAATTACTAAGTTTGATGTCATTAACAGGAGGTTACCTGATGTTACATGCTCCTGATGTGATATTATATAAACTGTACAGAATTACCTAAAATGTTTGACCAGAATCTAATTAGACTATTAGGTTTAAATATAGCAGGTAGAAGAATGAGTTTAGTACACCATTAGGAAATAATCATATATCAAATATGGAAGATTTCTAAGGCAACTCGATTAGTTTCTTGAATAAATCAATACCATGGAATATAAAACTCATGTTTGTGGGGTGTGGGAGGAAGATCGCTCTAGAATAAAACTGAAGCAACATAACAATCACACTGCAATCTATGAAACTTTTTTGAATCCTGGTTGAATAAAAAGGTATGAAAGATATTTTTGGAGCAGTGGTGAAATTTGAATACAGACTGGATACTAGATGATACAAAGGGACTGTTATTCCTTGGTATGTTAATTATATTGAAGTTAATTTTGGATAAAATCCTTACTAATATATGCTGAGGCACATTAGGGGTGAAGTATCATGATGTTTATAACTTACTTTGAAATGATTCAATCCAAGCAACATTATTTGTCATCTGTTTTGGTCAGGATGCACAAAGGCAAATGTAATCCCTACCCAAGAATTTATTTGGATGTTAAGACAAATGACCTAAAGCATTCACCAGTGAATAAGAATGAAGTTTATGTAGAACTTGCAGCCACCTGGGGATTTCCAGAAAGGGAAGGGCTCATTTCATAAACAAGGGAGCAAGAATAAGTTGGAGGACTTGTGAGGAGGGATGGAAGGTTAAACTTTAATTGTGATTACAGGGTGAAAGATGGAACTATCTTCTTCTAAGTATGAGGAAATATTAACAATTGTTGAATATGTGTGATGGCTATGTGTGTGTCATTATTTATTTCAACTCCTCTGTATGTTTAAATTTTTTCATAATAGCACATTTACAGGTAAAATTTAAAAAGTCTTAGAATTACATAATTATTTGTATTTTAGCAACCAAAGGACACAATGAGATTAGATGAAACGATGCTGGTAAAACAGTTGCTGCCAGAAATCTGCCACTTTCTTCATACTTGCCGTGAAGGAAACCAACATGCAGCTGAACTTCGGAATTCTGCCTCTGGAGTTTTATTTTCTCTTAGTTGCAACAATTTCAATGCAGTCTTTAGTCGCATTTCTACCAGGTTAGTGTGTAAATCACATAGGACTATTAAAGTAATAATAAGCTTCAAAACTCTGCTTTTTCTTGTCTCCATAAAAAGTTAACAGAAGTGTACACATTTTATGAATTAATTTCTTTGAAATTTCAGTATGTAATATTATGATATTAATGTGTGTTATAAATAAGTACTGTTAAAAACTTGAAGGTCTGAGTTTTAGAGAAAGATATCTCCTATTGCCAGACTTTTTCTTTTTCATAGTGCTGAGGATTGACCCCAGAGCTGCTTGTAGGCACCCACTCTACCACTAAGCTACATCTCCCTCCCCAGGTCTTTTCTTTTAAACTCAGGTTATGAATATTTGGTTTGGCGGTTTTTAATTTTTTTTTTGACAAGAGTTTTGCTGTGTAGCCCACGCTTGCCTCTAACTTGTGATTCTCCTGCTTCAGCCTCCCTAGTGCTGGGATTATAGGTATGTGTCACTATGCCCAGTAAAAAGTTAGTGTTGCTGGTCCATTATGTTGTGTTTCCTAAGGAATCATGCTCTATATTTCTTGGTTCTTTGTAGTTGTAGAATTTACATAAGTATTGGGGACCTTCTCATTCCCAGCTTGAATTGCTAAGCTTTTCTTATGCTGGTAATATGAAATATTTCTGTGTAAATGCTTAGAATAATTTTAATGTTAGCTAGGCTAAAGTGAGTGAAAGAATGATTTGAGAAGGAAGAAATAGATTTGATTTCATTTTTATCCACTGAAAGTTCGGTGTGATTTTAAGTCAGTTTTAAATTGCACCAAAATGGTTAAAATTCAGGTTGTTATGAGTAAGATCATGTAGTATTCATGCTTTTCTATTGTATCTCTTGCTGCATTTATAAAAATTAGTAAGTCAGTTGTCCTACTTATATTTTTGATGTCTATTAATTGAAATAATGCAGACTTCTTATTAAGTAGCACAGTTTAATAGGTTTGTGATACCACCTTTTGAAGATGACCCCTGTGATTGTTAGTGAAAATGGAAGAAAAGTTTAATCCCTTCTATTTAGCCTTAAGAGAATTTGTCAGTTTAAACATGCCTGTTTTTGTTAAGTGTTAAACTTTTGTATATTTGTGGTAACTTCATGTTCACCATAAGGAAGTTTTGTTTTAGAAAGATTCCTGCCCTCGTGTTACATTCTACTAGAAAGGAGGGATGTTAATCAAATAATCTTGTAAACACATGTATAGACTAAAAAGTGCAATGAAAAGGGCTTATTTTTAAAATACAAAGTAAATATATCTTGTGAATGTAGATAAAATATTCATATTTCTGAAATGTAGTTGATACAAATAGAAATTAATAATATTGAGCCATATTTTACTTACAATTTGAAATAGGAATTTTAAAAACTTTTAATTGCAGAAAAGTTTAAAAAAGACTTATAGCAGAGAGGACAGCATTATAAATCCCCATGCATCTTTTACTCTGTTCAAACTATTATTGGTATGCTGTGATTCTTGATTTATCTCATGACCTCTTTTTGAATACTTTAAGGCAAACCCTAGATAATCATATCATTTAACCTATAAACATTTCAGTATATACTGCTAACGAATATATTTTAAAAAATTTAGCTACAATTCCATTATCATACCTAGTAAAAACCATAATTCTTTAATATCATCTAAGTTTGTGTTTAATATTCCCTCATCTCAAACACAGCTTTTTCATTTAGTTGGTTCAAATCAGAACATAGGCAATACATGCACCATTGGTTGACATTTCTCTTTTAAGTCTCTCTTAAATCTGTATAGCCTCTTCATTTTTCGACTCTTCTCTCCATTTTTTTCATGCAGTTTATTTGTTCAGCTGGATTATTTGCCTTCTAAAATTCTCTACATTCTATGTTGTTAGGTGCCGTCAAGGCGGGTCTGACTCATAGCAACCCTCAGTGTTTTCAATGGCTGATTGTTTTGGGATTGCTTTGGGACTGGATTACCACATCCTTCTCCTGTTTTTGCAGTGCTGAGTATCAAACCCAGGTCCTCAGAGAGGGTGGAGCGGCACTCTACCAGCTGAACTAAACCCCAGACCATTTCCATTCCATATTTAGCTGAATTAGATTAGATTCAGGTTCATTTGGCTGAGGGGACAAAATACTTGTCCGATGTTGCTGCGATGTTCCCATCGCATTACATGAAACATGTCCAATTGTCCCATTTTCAGTGTTATGATTGATTGTTAGATTTAGATGTTACCAGCATTATCCAAAGTTTCCCACAAAATTCTTACCTAATTTTTACACTTTCAGTAGCTACTGGTGATCATTGGACCTATTATTTCACTGGAGCTGCAAAATTATAGATTTTCTGTTCTATTATTCATTCTTTATTTTTAAATTTTTTTTTGGGGGGAGGCAATGCTCAGAATTGAACCCAGGGCCTTGTGCATCAAATTGTGATTATTGTAAAAGACTTCCTTTATAGTACAATCTGTAGACTTCCTTCATAATTTGAACTGTTGTAATACAATCTGTATAATACAATCTGTCATAATACGATCTGTAATACAGGCTAGAGGCTTGCCTCTTTTTTATTATTCATTTTTGGAATGAATTGGTACCTTAATAGCTACAAAGTTACCTATGAGTTTCCTGTTTTTAGTATTATTACAAGGATTTTAACTTATTGTATATGATTCAATTGCTGTAGATATAACTCTTTTGATGCTCAGATTATCCCATTTTTGTGCATACCCATGTATTATCCCATTTAAGAGCATACCCGTTTTTTTTTTTTTTTTCCTCTCTCTGTTGTAGGTTGAATGCAGGTCCTTGTGTATGCTAGGCAACTGCCCTACCACTGAACTTTACCCCAAGAGTCCCCTTTTGTTATTTTTTATTTTGATACTGGGTTTCACTAAATTGTTCAGGCTGCCTCTGGCCTTGAACCTGCAGTGTTTCTGCCCTATCGTCCTGAGTCACTGGGATTACAGGCATGTGTCAGGGGGCCTAGCTCTATATGATTTTTTACATGACGATGGCAGTTGCTAATTTCCTTGCTTTTCAGCTCAAGGTAACCTGGGCTCCTTTTGAACAGACCCAAGTCCTGAAGTTAACTGTTTTTTTTCAAAAAGCCCAGGCTGAAAGTGAGAATTATAATTTAGACACCTTGATCTTAAAGATAGCAATACTAGGTTTACTGGATTATTGTGTTTTCTTTTATGATATTCCTTAAATTAGTTATATCCTTTAGATTTTTATATATGAAAATTTATTTTCTTATTTTTACATTCACCTTTACTCTTATAAACTCTTCATTGGAGTAAGAATCTGTTGAATTCAAAGTTTTGGAATATCCTGAGGCTTAAAATTGATAAATTATTTTTAGTATTTACTTTTCAGGTTACAGGAATTGACTGTTTGTTCAGAAGACAATGTTGATGTTCATGATATAGAATTATTACAGTATATCAATGTGGATTGCACAAAATTAAAACGACTCCTGAAGGGTAAGTTTAAACGTACAGTGTATCTGCAATTAATCACTGTAGGTCAAAACTCAGTATTATATATGTATTAATGGTATTGGATTATAACATCAAAGTGGATTTTATAGTGTAAATATTCTTGTGAAATGGCTGGTAGTGCAAATGGTTCACTTATTTATTTATTTATTTATTTATTTATTTTTTTGTGGTACTGAGGGTTGGACCCAGGGCCTCACACTTGCATGCTCTGCAAGTGCTGGACCACTGAGCTGCACCCCCAGCCCATTTTTTACTTTTTGAGACAGGGTCTCACTAAGTCACGCAGACTACCTCTGGTCTCGAACTTGCGATCCTCCTGCCTCCGCCTCCCGAGCAGCTAGGATTATAGGCATGTGCCACCACGCCTGGCTCACTTTTTTTTTTTTAACATTAAATGTTTTACTTTTGGCATGATATATGCAATAGACAGCCCAAAGAACAGAACTGGTGCTGTTGGAATGAGTTAGTAAACAGGAAGTTTCGACTGAAGGATTTCTTAGGAGTGTATCATATGTAGATAAAGAGGGGAAATATGTAGATTGGCAGAAAAGTGAGCGTAACATGTGTCTTCATGCTTGTTTTGGCAGCACAGGTACCAAACTTGAAATAATACAGGGAATATTATTAGCAGGGCTCCTGAGCAAGGGTAACACCCCAATTTTTGAAGCATTTCCCATTTTTTATTACAGAATTGCTAAGGGAGTAGATTTTATTGTTTTAGTGGTGGTTGGGTGTTGAACTCAGGGCCTTGCACATACTTTGCAAGTGCTTTATCACCTAGCCACACTCCAAATCCACTTTTTTTTTTTTTTTTTTTTTTCGGTACTGGGGGTTGAACCCAGGGCCTTGTGCCTGCATGCTCTGCAAGTGCTGGACCACTGAGCTGTGCCCCCAGCCCATTTTTTTAAACTTTTTTTGAGACAGGGTCTCGCTAAATTACCCAGACTGCCTCTGGTCTTGAACTTGCGATCCTCCCGCCTCCGCCTCCTGAGCCACTGGGATTACAGGCATGTGCCACCACGCCCGGCCAAATCCACTTAAAAAAATTTTTTTTTATTAGTAATTTTTATTGTATATCTTAATGGGTCTCATTATAACATTTCCATACATGCATTTCATTGTACGTTGCTCATGTTAACTTCTCCCTTCACTAATTTTTGAACATTTGAAGATATTATAGTAGTGAAAATGAATATCTTAAATGTTGGCAATGGAAAGTTTTCTTCAGCTACAGTTTTTGCTTTTAATAAAAGTCATGTAAGGATACTGTTATTTATTTATTTTTTAGAATTTAATCTTTTAGTACTGACTTTAAATTATAGAAGTTATCTGTTTAGCTGTTGTAGTGTTTAAGGAAGATAATCTTTAATAGGATATCAAAATTTCAGTGCAGCATGGACCCAGGAGATTTGATGGTATGGTAAGAAGAGGAATTGAGGCAGGGATCTCATTTCTGACATTTCTGTTTTCATCTCTCTTACTGGCTAACTGGGCTGTGATTTAGCTCCATTGGTAGAGCACCACTCTGCAGTTTCTGAGATGCTGGGTTCAATTCCCAGCACTGCAAAAATAGGAGAAGGACGTGGCAATCCACTCTTGAGGCACTCCCAAAACAATCAGCCATTAAAAACCCTGTAAAGGTCACTATGAGTTGGACACCACTTGATGGCACCTAACAACAACTGGCTAACTTTATAGCATTGCAGAGTTTCAACTTTTTAATGCCTAGTTTTGCTTCTCTGTGGGACATGTCAATAGTAGTACTAAATTAGAATATGACAGCACCTAAGATGTGATTTGGGCTGGGATTTAGCTCAGTTGGTAGAGCACTGCGCTGCAGTCTCTGAGGTCCTGAGTTCAATTCCCGGTACCACAAAAATGGGAGAAGGACCTGACAATCCACTCTCAAGGCAATCCCGAAACAGTCAGCCATTGAAAACCCTATGAGGGTCGCTATGAGTCGGATACTGACTTGATGGCACCTAACAACAACAACAAGATGTGATTTAAAAGCTTTGGAAGTGCTTTCCATGATTACATAGATTGAAATAAACTGTCAAAAGGAATTGAGAGAATTACTGTGATAAGCAGTGAAGTATTAATATAAATCAAGTATCTGTGGACATTATTCATAAACTGAGTATGAATACTTAAATTTTGTTTCACAAACATGAATTTTTAGTTGGATGTATTATTGGTCCCTGGCTAATTTACATATGAAACCTTGTAGTATATGATTAACGTTTATTTTTATTTTACCTTGTATTTTGATAAAGGTATTATCAAACATTTTTAAATGTCTGATCCAAGAGGTGGTTGAGTCATATTCCTTTGAAAACCTTCACAGTTACACAATATTGTTTTCAAAATATATTTAGTTTTCTTAACATTCGCCTTAAAGTCAGTAACTATTTCAGTAGAGAACTTTTTAAAAGGTTTAATCTATATAGAAAAATGATATAAGGCTCTGTTTCATCTATATTCTTGTCAGAATTTATAATTTGTGGCTAGGGGTATAGCTCAGTGGTATAGTGCTTGCCTAGCAGGTGCAAGGCGCTGGGCTTAATCCCCAGTACCACCAAAAATAACATAAAAACAGGTTATTGATTATTTCCATCATTGCTGTTATAAAATCAAGCAAGAACTTAATTTTCAGTAACTTTAACAAAGAAAAAAATCATGTTAGCTATTATGACAAGATAGGAGTATGTGGGCAAAAAGGATTTAAGATTATAATATACCACCTGTGGGGCATCACCTGCCACTGGTCTTGTTCTGGTCATAGGCCTCTGGTCAAAGGTGGGACCCAGCTGCTGAAGACCTGCTGGTTGGTGAGGGCTTCTGGAGTCGCACCACCTGGAGAGGAGGCTTATGCCCACGGCCTCTCTGAGAAGCCTTGAGAAAGGCAGGCTCAGAGATTTATGCCCATGGCAGCTCCTCGCTTCTTGGTGCTAAGTGAAGACTCTGACTCTCAAGTGTTGCTATGCAGCTTTTTATTGCCTCCCTGTTCTGGTTGATGGAATGGACCTTTTATTCCCTTATGAGGGTCGATGGTGCAGACACTGAGTGCTCTGTGCACCACACTTTATATTCCCTAACCTAGCCAATCTGATACTGCCATGTTATATGGGGCAGTTGGGACCTGGCCTATCAGGTGGGACATGCAAATGTGGTTTTGAAAAAGGGCCAATCAAGGGTGGTTCCTGAACGGTCCAATCAGGGGCCATTTGGTAATTTGGAAGTAGCCAATCAGGTGTCCAGGGGTCTGAGGAGAGGAGTTGGATGCCAGCGCCATTTTGGGAAGATCAATGCCCGGGAGTTCGTGGATGTAAGGCAGAGGTTATTGCCTGGGAAATGAGTCTCAGACCTCCACATGGGCCTAGATAGGCCTCAAGGCAAACTGCCTCTCTAGGCTGGTCTCCTACAACCACCATTCAGTTCATAGTTGAAATTTGCAAGATTTAATTTAATTTTTTGTTGTGCTAGAGATTCAACTCAGGGCCTCATGGATGCTAAGCAAGTACTCTGCTACTGAGGTAGCTAGTTCAGAAATATGTAAGATTTTAATATCTATCTGCTACTGAGGTACACCCCCAGTTCTGAAATTTGTAAGATTTTAATATCTATCATTAAACATCAAGCAGTTAAGGAACTGAATGGCAAAATTTAGAGGTCTCTTCTATGAATTAAATTTAAGGGCTGAGGATATGGTTCGGTACTAGAGCACACGCTTAGCATTCCCAAGGCCATGGATTCAATCCCCAGCACTCCTGTCCCATAAAGGAAAGAAAGAAAGAAAGAAAAGGAAGGAAGGAAGTCAAAAGAAAGCAGGAGCAAAAAAAATTCAAGGAGTACATTAAATACTGACTTGTAATTCCAGAGAAAGAAATTCACAGTTAAAAGACATTTTAGATAAGTACTTAAGAACTCATCTGTATCTTAGAAAGATTTTATATAAATTTAATGAAAACTACTATCCTTTTATTAAAAGTTCATAGGAATTTTTTGCTAAGGAAGTGTTAGGGCAAAATAGTTTATAGAAAGGTCATCTTTTCCAGATATAAATTTCTTTCTAGATATGGACAATAAATTTATAGAAGATGAAACTAAAATACTCAATGTATATGGAGAAGTATTTAATTTTCTGTTAAAAATGCAGTCTATTGTTTTGAACAATCAAATTAGCAAAATAAAAAAAATAGTCAAATAAAAAATGATGGCAAGCATATGATAGAGATACTTTGATATGCTGCTTGGTGGGAGTGGCATTTGGCTCAATCTTTCTGAAAAGCAACTTGACGGAATTTATCAAGGGCCTTAAAAATGTTCATCTCTTTGCACAGATACTTTTACTTCTAGACATTTGCTTACTTTAAATGATCAGTAAAGTGGAAAAAGCTTTGAATATGAAAGTATTAATGGTGCCGGGCAGGTTGGTGCACACCTGTAATCCCAGCAGCTCGGGAGGCAGAGGCAGGTGGATCACAAATTCGAGAGGAGAGGCAGTCTGTGTACCTTAGTGAGACCCTGTCTCAAAAAGTAAAAAAAATGGGCTGGGGGCACAGCTCAGTGGTCCAGCACTTGCAGAGCATGCAAGAGCGAGGCCCTGGGTTCATCCCTCAGTACCACAAAAAACAAAAAAACAAACAAAAATTAACGTTATTTATGATGAAATATTAGAAGTAAATGTACAATTGGAAAATGTATGAACAGTGACTTAATTCTGTGACTCAGATATTCTGAGAAACATCAAAGCATACTGAGAAGAGGCTTTGAAGTCCAATTCAGTCATATTATATATCTGTGACTATGATTTTGAAACCCAGTTCAGTTATATAATAGAAGAATCCCCACCAAACTGTTAACTGTGATTGTCTCTTTATGGTAGACTCATGGGTGATGTTTTAGCTTTCCCTTAGGCTATTGAATATTTTTAAACTTTTCCACAATGAATATTTGTTTTGTACTTTTTTGAAAAAGCAAAATATTATTAAAAATAAAAGAAAAAATTCACAACATTCAAAGTTCAAAGCATGTTTGCTTTTTATTGAGTTTTGTTTTTAGTGGCCAGAATTCATGAGTTTGCAATTAATATTCATTGTCTTCACCTTTACATTGCTCATAAATAATACTAGAACAAAAATAATATGTAAAAGAAAATTATTTTTCTGGTAGTTCTGAACTGTATTTTTGTTAATTAAATAATTTGTAGTTAACTAAAAAAAATTTTTTCCCCCTAGAAACAGCATTTAAATTTAAGGCCCTAAAGAAGGTGGCACAATTAGCAGTAATAAATAGCCTAGAAAAGGTAAGCTACAATCTCTTTGGTATTAAAATTTTGTTTTGGTTATAAATTTTGCTGTCTTTAGTATTGTGAATAAAAAAGATTACTAAGATTTGAGTGACAGTTTCTTTATGAAAGAAATTAGATATTTGTGACTTCTCTCATATAAAGACATATGTTTTATTATTCTTAGGCCTTTTGGAACTGGGTAGAAAATTATCCAGATGAATTTACAAAGCTATACCAGGTTCCACAGACTGATATGGCTGGTAAGGATAAGATTGATTTTTTTTTTTTTTTTTTTTTTTTTTTTGTCTTTCTAAGACTCTTATGAGGTAGAAACCTGTCTCTTTCCAAGTACATTGTTATAAAGGTGCTTTTGTATCTTCTATTGTCAACTGATACCAAATAGGAAATACTGTTTTTTTCTCATATTTCTAAATTACCTGAGACCCTTTTCCTTTTGAGCAAATAAAGAAGTATGGAATGAAGAACTAGTCTTTAGAATTGTGATTGGATATTTGATGGCTCTCTGTTATAAAAAAGGGTACTTCTTTTGTGTTCTAAGGCTTTATTTTGTATGTAAAGAGATACATATAAAGTATACTATTCTTACCTGTGAGTTAAGAATTTTAGGAGGACAACTGCATGGCAGGGGTATAGAATCTTAGGAAACTTTAGTAGTTCTCTTTGGGAAGCTGTCTAGTCTTTGTTGCTTGGGTACATTGCACTTTGTGTAAGGCCTTGCACATTGAGACAAAACACAAAATCAGCTATTCTCAAATATGGAGTTTTTCAGGATGGATCAAGATAGCTCTTCTAACATGTACAGAATGTAATATTGCTTGGCTTTTTATGAATTTTGAATGAATTTATATCATTGTTTAAATGGCTTTCTAAGTTTATCTCTTAAGAGTATGGGCTTTGGGTTTTTGGATAGTGGTGGCTTTTAATACCAAGTATTTTCTTTTCATCTAATCATTTCATTTTATATTTATATTTATATTTTTCACATAGAGTGTGCAGAAAAGCTGTTTGACTTGGTGGATGGTTTTGCTGAAAGCACCAAGCGTAAAGCAGCAGTTTGGCCACTACAAATCATTCTCCTTATTTTGTGTCCAGAAATAATCCAGGATATATCCAGAGATGTGGTTGATGAAAACAACATGAATAAGGTAAGGAGGGCAAAATGAATTTCCATTATGTCAAGCTGCAAAGCAATTTCTTTTACTCACAGTGTATATTACTTGAAGCCTGTCATCTTTAAGCAAATTACTTCAAGGGATCATTTTAATTATAATCATCTTGGGTCTCTTTGTTTGCTGGCCTTAGCAGAGACATGCACATAATTTTATTTGAAAGAGGGACAAATTATATCATTCAGTGATCAATGATTTAAAACAATCTCTTGGTTTCTTTTTTCTACCAGAGAAGACTAAATGATAGTTTTGTTAATGTTAGACATAATTTCTGTAATAGTCACCTCAGGGATTCCCCTATTAGACTTTTCCTTTTTACTTTTATAGCATGTTATTTGTGTGAATTTAGGTGTATATTCACTTGGTGCTACTGAAATGATCTAGTAACTTGTTTTAGGTATTTTAGAGCACTTTTCACAGATTTTTTTCGGGAAGGCAAACTACCACATACATTGTCTATATTGAAATTGGTGCTATAACAACTGGTAGATAATTAGCCAGACACCATGGCATGCGCCTGTAATCCCAGCTGCTTGGGTGCCTGAGCCAAGAGGATTGTGAGATCGAGGATAGAGGCAGCCTACACAGCTTAGTGAGACCTTGACTAATTTCTGCATTGAAGAGTAAATTAGTGAACTAGGTGGTCCTTTAGAGCCTATGATTCTGTGGTATTCCCTTTTAGGTCTGTGCCCTCATCTTTTTTTTAGTTTTTTCTTTTGAGCTGCTAGGGATCAAACCCAGCGTCTTGCACATGGTAGGCACTCCTAATCTCTTTCTCTCTCTCTCTTTTTTTGGGGGGTGGGGCGGGGGTACTGGGGATTGAACCCACGGCCTTGCACCTGCATGCTTTGCAAGTGCTGGACCACTGAGCTGTGCCCCCAGCCCCCCCCTTTTTTTTTTACTTTTTGAGACAGGGTCTCGCTAAGTCATGCAGACTACCTCTGGTCTAGAACTTGCGATCCTCCTGCCTCCGCCTGCCGAGCCGCTGGGATTACAGGTGTGCGCCACTGAGCCCAGCGATGCACTCCTAATCTTTTATGTCCCAACTTTTAAGAATATCATTTTTCATGTTAGATTGTTGGGAGCCCATCAAAATAGTAGTTTGTTTTTGTTTATTGGGAAAATAGAAATAGTTTAAAAGCTGCTATAAATTCAATAGTATTCTTGAGTGAATATATATATATATATGTATATATATATATATATGTATACACACACACACACACACACACACACACACATTTTGCAGTACTGGAGGTTGAACCCAGGGCTTTATGAATGCTAGGCAAGTACTCTACCTTGGAGGCATGTACCAACAGTCCTCCCCTGCACCCCTTGTTTTTTTTGTGGGACTTGAGAATTGAACCCAGGGCCTTGCACATACTTTGCAAGTGCTCTGCCACAGGGCTGCACCTGTAGCCAAATTTTAATATTTTTATCTTGAGTCAGGACCTTACTAAGTTACCCAGGCTGCCTCCAGCTTCAAGGTTGCAATCCTCCTGCCTCTGCTTTCCCATTTGCTGGGATTATAGGTATGAACCATTGTGCCCAGCTTCCAGTCCCTTTTTTATTTATTTTGAGACAAGTTCTCAGTAATTTGTGCAGGCTACTTCTGGCCTCAAACTCATGATCCTTCTGCCTCAACTTCCTGAGTTGTTGGGGTTTCAGATGTATACCATGACACCTGGCTTGAATTTATATTTTAATAATCATAACTGTATCTTTCTAAATGTTCATTGGTCATTTTGGTTTTTTTTTGAGTCAGAGTCTTACTAAGAAACTCAGGCTAACCTGGAACTCCTTGTATAGTAGATGCTGGCCTCAAACTTGTGATCCTTCTGCCTCAGCCTTCTAAGTGCAGAGATTACTAGCATGTACCACTTGGCCCAGCTTGTTTAGAATCATTTGTATATCGTCATGAATTCAGTTTTCCATTGAATTTTTTTTTAATTGTGAGGGTGTGTGTTTGTGTGTATTTTTACTTGGTTTCTCTTTTTAAACTTTGTTTATGGATTCTTTTTGCTATATAGTTGTTTAAAATTTGCATGTAGTCAGTTTTATTCTTTGGTCTTCTAACTTTCTTGGTCAGACTGCTCCTTCAAAATTTTATTTATTCATTTTATAAAGGTATAACCCACATGCTATAGAATTCAACCCTTTAAAGTATATAATTTGCTGGGGTTTAGTATATTCACAAAGTTGTACGATCAATACTTCTATTTAATTCCAGAACATTTTCATCTTCCCAAAAAGAAACCTTCTACCCATTAGTACTTATTTGCTATTCTTATTTCCTCTCACCTGCTGGCAACCACTAGTCTACTTTTTATTTCTGCCAACTGGCCTATTCTACACTGGGTATTTCCTGTAAATGGGAATCATATGATATGTGACCTTTGTGTCTCTAATGCTAAAAGATTTTTAAAGTATGCTTTTTTTTAGTGTTTTTCTTTTTTCTTTTTTCTTTCCTTCTTTCTTTCTTTCCTTTCTTTTTTTTTTTTTTTTTTTTGTGGTATTGGGGATTGAACCCAGGGCCTCGTGCTTGCATGCTCTGCAAGTGCTGGACCACTGAGCTGCACCCCCAGCCCATTTTTCTACTTTGTGAGACAGGGTCTCACTAAGTTACACAGGCTGCCTCTGGTCTTGAACCTGAGATCCTCCTGCCTCTACCTCCTGAGCTGCTGGGATTACAGGTGTGCGCCATTGCACCCGGCTTTAAGTGTTTTTCTAGATTAAAAAATTTAGATATTTAAATCTTTCTGGATTTTAAGAAAGTTTTGTTGGATTTTTTTCCAGTGTGTTTTCATCTTTTTCTAGTCACATTCTGATCTAACCAGTGTTAATGTATGTATGTATCCTTCCATTCATATCTACTTGGTCATACAAACATTGAAATGAAAAATGCACATACATACAAAGTAGTGGATATATATATATATATATATATATATATATAGTGGTTATATTTTAAACAAATTATTTTATACATATTTCTTAGTATTTTCCTTCCCTAAGAATGTAATTTGGCTGTTTCTCAAAACAGTCATAGGAATAATAAAATTCTTTTTATTATTGGGTAATAGTCTGTTACACTATTGAGCCTAATGTCCTCAATCATTTCATAGTGAATGAACGAGTATTTGTTGTTGTTAGATGCCACTGAGTTGGGTCCAACTCATAGTACAACAGAACAGAACAAAATATCTGTTGCTGTGCTATACCTGACACTATATCAGATGACTTCTCTGCTATCTATAGGGTTGTTTTTTTTTTTTTTTTAATGGCTGATTATTTCAGGAGTGGGCTGCCAGGTCCTTCTCTCATTTTTGTGGTGCTGGAGAGCGAACCCAGGGCCTCAGAGTGCATGGATCAACACTCTACCAACTAAGCTAAACCCCAGCCTAGATGAATATTTAGATACTTTAAATCAGTTAATCTTTAAGTATGTGTCTTTGTTTACATATTCTTCTGATGCTGTAATTCATAGAATAAAATCCCTGAACTGAAATGTTAAGAGTACTTAAAAATTTTAACAGTTATTTACATTCCCTAATAGTTGCAGCATCTGCAGCCATAGCACCCTGGCAGCAGATCCTGCCTGATCTCAGAAGCTAAGCAGGGTTAGCTTGGATAGTCCTTGGACAGGAGACCACCTGGGAATACCAAAAGCTGCAGGCTAGTGGGGAGGACCTGGCAATCCACTCCCGAAACAATCCACCATGGGAAACCCTATGAATAGCAGAGAAGCACTGACAGTAGTACCTGGCATGGCACAGTGTCAGGGAGTATTTCCTCTGTTGTACATAGGGTCATTATGAGTCTGACCCACCTAACAACAACAATAACAACAACAACAACAACAACAACAACAGTAGTTGCAGCAGGTCATGTTTTCACCAGCACTGAATTAGAATGCCCATTTTTCTGCATCCTCATCAGGACTCTTTTTCAGTCTGTTTAATTTTTGTCACACAAGTAAACCAAGATAGTATCTCATGTCAAATGTTTTCAACTCCTCCCCTTCATTGCCCAAAAAGTAACCCTTGTGAGGTGATGGATATGTTAATTAACTTGGCTGTGGTAATCATTTCACAATGTATATCAAAACATCATGTTGCACTGATGAAATATATGAAATTTTTACTTTTCAATCATACCTCAAGTAAAACTGGGGGGAAAATGTATGTTAAAATTATATATAAAATTGCAAGCATAGAATGATAATGAAATAACAAGATTAGGAACAGGAAAACATGCATACATAAGCATTTATTACTTTGACTGTAACTCCAAAGATCAATGTTGAAAGCAAGTTACATTCTTGAAGAAAATGAAGATTATGTATATACCTGTAATGTGAAAATAAGGAGTCACATATCTAAAAATAGACCAAATGTCCAACAGCTGGTGAATGATTAAACCAAGTGTGGTGCCTTGAGATAATGAAATTCTATTCATTAATTAAAAATAGCTAATTACTGACTCAGCAACATGGATGAATCTGAAAAACATTGTGCTAAGGGAAAGAAAGTAGACTTAAAAAGAGATGACAAACTATATTATATTTTTGTTTTTGCTGTTTTTTTGAAAAATCATTTATTTATTTATTTGTATGATTTCTTTTAAAAGAGTTTCTGGAGAAGACAAAAATTAGGGCCAATCAGTGGATTCCTGGGTTGGTAATTAAGGTAGGCAACTGACTAGAAAGGGACACTAGTAGATGTCTTGTAGTGATGGAGAAGTTCCCTGCCATGATTGTGGTTGTGGTTCCCTGGCTAGTCTTTTTCAAAGTTCATTGAATTGTACATTTAAAAGTCCTGATGCTCATTATATGTTAATTATACCTTAGTAAACTAATTAAAAGCAAGCCATCTTTAATAAGTGATATAAAAGAAACCCAACTGAAATATTTTGATTGAGTGTGTTAATTAAAATCACCAGGTGAATATTAAAAAACACAGAAGATGGTATCTTAATTTGTATTTTCATTATGATTAGTGAAGTTGAGCACCGTAATAGGTACCTATAGTCTCAGCTATTTGTAAGAATAAGACAGGAGGATCACTTGAGCATGGGACTTTAGGCCAGCTTGGGCAACTTAGGGAGACCTCATCTCATTTAAAAAAAAAAAAAAAAAGGCATTATATGTGAGGTTCAGAATCTTTTCATACATTGGTGGCTATTTGCATGATTCCTTTTGTGCAAAGTGGCTGCTCATTTCCTTTACCTGATTTTTCTGTTATGTCATTTGTTATCTGTTATTAATTCACAGGCTTTTTTAAATATTAGGAGTAATAATGCTTTATTTTTAGTCTGATGTAAATATTTTTCTAGTCAATTTTTTTTGATTATAGTATTTTTACAAAAGTATTTGAAATATATATAGAATTTAATATGACTCATTCTTATTAACATTTTCATATATTGCTCTTTTTTTCTGTTTATACATAATTTCAAAAATTGAACAAGGCAGGGTGTGATGGTACAGTCCTATAATCCCAGCACTTGGGAGGCTGAAGTAGGAGGATCACAAGTTTGAGGCCAGCCTGGGCTACGTAGTGAGACTGTCACAAAAGAAAAAATAATTTTTTGTATGACTTCTCTTTTAACTACAGAAAATCTGAAATCCCCTTTAATTCCAAAATTCCTTTTTCTTCTTCCACAGGGACAGCTATTATCAAGGGTTAGATGTGTTTTTCCAGTATGGTTGTTTTGTTTTTATGGAGGTGAGGGGTTGAAGTAGTTAGCTAGCGAGGTAAATACTTCTTGTTGTTAGGTGCTGTTGGACCAATTCATAGTGACTCTCATAGGGTTTTCAGTGGCTGATGTTTATGGGATTGCTTCAGGAGTGGATTGCTACATCCTTCTCCTGTTTTTTGTGGTGTTGGGGATCAAACTCAGTCCTCAGAGAGTGCTGAGCAGCACTCTATCCACTGAGCTAAACCCCAGCTCAGATAAATACTTAGCATGGTATTTCTCCAAGTGTGGTCTGCAGACTAGCAGCATTACCATCAAATAGAAACTTGTTATAAATGCAAATTTTTAGGCCCCTACTTTAGGCTTGTGCCTGCAGCCATAGCCCTTATGGCATCCCATCAGATCTCGGGAGCTAAGCAGGGTCGGGCCTGGTTAGTACTTGGATGGGAGACCACCTGGGAACACCAGATACTGTAGGCTTTGGGAGAAGGACCCAGCAAGCCACTCCCAAAAATCAGTCCACCACTGAAAACTGTATGAACAGCAGAGAAGCACTGACAATAGTGTTTCTCCTGTTGTATGTAGGGTCACTATGAGTTGGATACTGACTTGATGGCACCTAAAAACAACAACAACAACAACAACAACAACACTACTTTGTTGTTGTTGTTGTTGTTGTTGTTAGGTGCCAACTAGTCGGTATCCAACTCATAGCGACCCTCATAGGGTTTTCAATGGCTGACTGTTTCGGGATTGCCTTGGGAGTGGGTTGCCAGGCCCTTCTCCCATTTTTGCGGTGCTGGGAATTGAACTCGGGACCTCAGAGACTGCAGCGCAGTGCTCTACCACACTACTTTAGGCTTGCTAAATTAGAACCTATAGGGTGGGGCACAGCCAACAACTTGTTAGCAAGTTCTCCAAGTGATTGTGAGGCACATTAAGTTTGAGAACCATTGTTCTTCTAGGTCATTGTCTTTAATGGCTGGTTTGTTTTTGGTAGGTGCCATCCTAAAGTCAGGGTCCAACTCATAGGGTTTTCAATAGCTTATTGTTTGGGGATTGCTTCAGGAGTGGACTGCCATGCCCTTCTCCTGTTTTTGCAGTGTTGGGGATCAAACCCTGGTCCTCAGAGTGCAAAGCAGCATTCTACCAACTGAGCTAAACCTCAGTCCTCAAAGTAGAATTGACCTTAATAACAGGAATGGAGTAAAACCCCAGGGACCTCTATTTGCTAACATGGCACTGCTCAAAATGAGGAGGACACAGTGACTGCAACAATGGGCTTAAACATAAAAAAGATTGTGTGCCGCAGAATAGGGGAGTGTTTCATTCTGTTGTGCATAGGTCTCTATGAGTCAGACTGGACTCAAAAGGCACCTAACAACAACAACAACATATCTTACTGTTAAGCTAAACTTAAGTTACTTTTTGTAAAAGTATAAAAAAACTGCACATAAGAAAAAACCCTAAAAAGGCTCTGAATTGATAATTTAGAACTCACTTCAAATCATAATTTCAGTTAAATTTGTACTTATGAGCTGGGGATGTAGCTCAGTGGTAGAGGGATTTCCTAGCATGTGTAAGGCCCTGGGTTCAATCCACAGCACTGCAAAAATAAAATATATATATATATATATATATAGATAGATAGATAGATAGATAGATAGATAGATAGGCCAGGTGTTGTGGTGCATGCCAGTAATCCCAGTGACTTGGGAGGTGGAGGCAGGAGTATCGCAAGTTCAAGACCATAGACAGTCTACATAATTTAGTGAGACCCTGTCTCAAGATAAAAACTTTTAAAAGGGGGCTGATGTTGCAGTTCAGTGGTAGAACACTTGTAAAGTATGCAGAAAACTCTGGATTCAGCCCCCTCCCCAGTACTGCAATAATTAATTAAATTTATACTTTGCATTCAGAGCTAAAATACATTTAGAAATTTTTACTTATGTTTATTTTTGTATGTGAATTAAATTTGATTGACTGTTGGCAGATGGACTGGATAGCTACTTAAATAATTTTCTTCTAATGCTTCAGCTCTACCATTCTCAGAAAAGGCATATTTAACATAATGTGTATTTTTACTGTTGAAAGTAATTATTCTAACATTTTTTTGTTTTTTAGATGGTCTTGCTGTGTGACCCAGGCTGGCCTTGCACTCAGGATCCTCCTGCTTCAGCCTCCTGAGTGCTGGGGTATAAAGGGTGCTTTACCATGCTCAGTTTATTCTGATGCTTGTTTTGTTTTGTTTTTTAGTACTGAGGATGTTGCACCCAGGGCCTTGGTCATGCTAGGCAAGTGCTCTACCACTGGACTGCACCCCAGTGCACATATGTATATAGCACATCTTTTATTTTGAGAGAGAGTCTGGCTAAATTTCAAGGCTGCCTCTGGCCTCAAACTTGCAATCCTCCTGCCTTAGCCTCCCAAATCACTAAGATTACAGGTTTGTGTCATGCCCCAGCTAATTCTAACACTTACTTGTGCTAAAATAATAATATGAATTTTAGAGTTTCAGTCTTTTCTATGGCCTGGAATAATGTAAATGATAGAAATCATCTAATTAGATAGATGCCACGTGTCGGTCAGCTTGTCGTGCTGTAGGGGCTTGCATGTTGCTGTGATGCTGAAGGCTATGCCACTGATATCTGAGAAACCAGCAGGGCCACCTATGGTGGACAGGTTTCAGCTGAGCTTCCAGACTAAGACTAGGAAGAAGGACCCAGCAGTCCACTCCTGAAACAAATAGCCATTGAAAACCATGTGAATACCAGAAAAGCACTGTCAAATATAGTACCAGAAAATGAGCCCTCCAGGTTGGAAGGCATTCAAGAAAAGACTGAGGAAGAGTTACTACCTCAAAGTAGAGTTGACCTTAATGATGGGAATGGAATAAATCCCCTAGGACCTCCATCTGCTGATGTGACATGACTCAAGAAGAAACACAGTGCCTGCAACATTGGGCTCAAACATAAAAAGATTGTGTGGATGACACAGTATTGGGTAGTATTTCATTCTGTTGTATGTAGGATTGCTGAGTCTGACCCAACTCAACAATACCTAACAATAGAAGCAATTGGATAGAAATCATCTGTAAAATCATTAGGGGTTGGAGCTGTTAAATTTTCCTTCAACTTTTGATTATCATTAATTTTAAAAAGAAGTAATACATTGACATAATAGAAATTTTTACTGTACATCAGAAAGTGCAAAAGCAAACCTACTGGTCATTTCTGACCTTTAGCTTTAAACTACCAGCCCTACTAATGGCTACTTGTGGATATTTCTAAGAATAGCCTGTAGGACCCCAAATTAGGATCTTCGAGGAGAGAGGCCTCAGAGAGACACCGAGACGCGGATCGATGCAATAAACAGAGGCTTTATTTCCGGCGCCGGGGTCAACCCTCCATAGAGTCTCCCTAGCAAGGGAAGGAAGGCGACCCCGAAGGAGAGGGGCTTGGGGTTTTGATACAGTTTAAGGGGTGGCGGGAAGGCACAAGGAAACTTGTTTTGAATTGGTTGGTGGGAGGTTGTCGGGGTTGTCGGGGCGGGTACTGATTGGGCAAGTTTGGAGGAATTCAAAGAAACACTTTCAGGGCAGGGTTCTGGAAAGTGTCAACCGTCCAGGTCCTGATGACCTATGGCCAGTACATTCTTGTAGTTAATCTGTTTATCTCGG
>VMDO01019744.1:0-38987 GCA_007922755.1 Pedetes capensis
AAATTACTGTATCATTTACATTTTCAAAATCATATTCAAGTTTCTTTGCTTAATATAGTTTTATAGTTATCTTCCATATTTGAGTTATTTTTTTTGATTAATTTTCAAAAGCTCATAATTTTTGTTCAAGTAATTATTTTTAGGAAGATTTCGTGGGTAAATTGGCTTCTGCTTCTTTGCATTTAGGAGAATGTCTGGGTTTTTGTTCACATATGAAGGATATTTTGTCTATTGATAGAATAATGATATCATGATAATTTTTTAGTTAAATATAGTTATTATATCACTAATTTCCTAATTTAGTGCAAAGAAGAGAGATGATTTTTCTCTAATTATATGTAACTTAAAAAAATCTATTTAGATGCTCAGAGAATTGTAAAAAAAAAAATAAATTAACCTCTAAATGACTTTATATATCTAGGTATAGATCATATATATATATATATATATATCTTGAAACAATATGAACATTTTTGATCTCCTCATTAGTGTCTTTTCTTCAACCCAAGAAAAACATTTTTGGCTACATTGCAGATTGTTGTTTTGTTCCTATTGTTTTACTTGTCCTTTGTTGTTGTTAGGTGCTGCCAAGCCGGTGTCCGACTCATAGCCACCCTATGTACAACACAGGCAAAACAGTTTTGTTAGTACATCTCTGCTATTCATAGAATTTTCAATGGCTGATTGTTTTGGGGAGTGGGTTGCCAGGTACTTCTCCCAAGCCTACAGCACCTGGTATTCCCAGGCAATCTCCCATCCAAGTACTAACCAGGTCTGCCCCTTCTTAGCTTCTGAGATCTGATGGGATCAGAGACCACAGTGGTATGGCTGCAAGCACTTGTCCTTTGGTTGGTTGGTTGGTTGGTTGGTAGGTGCCGTCCAGTCGGTATCCGACTCATAGCGACCCTCATAGGGTTTTCAATGGATGACTGTTTCGGGATTGCCTTGGGAGTGGATTGCCAGGCCCTTCTCCCATTTTTGCGGTGCTGGGAAATGAACTTGGGACCTCAGAGACTGCAGCGCAGCACTCTACCAACTGAGCTAATCCCAGCCCTGTTCAGCTGTCACTAAAACTGTTTTTACATATAGTTACTTGGAGTTTTCATTCTGTGTGTACAATATATTTCAATTTCAATTTCTATTCTTAAAAAAAAAAAAAAAACCTATCTCCACAATGTTTTGGAAGTTATTTTGTTTGTTTGTTTTACACTGTTCTCTTTACTGAATCCCATGCCATGGTGGAATAACTCTATTGCTTACTGGTAGACAGATTTTTTTTTGGGGGGGGGTCTAAACAGGCCATATAGTGAAACAATGACAATATAAATTTATACATACTTTGTTGGAGAAAGACTAAAAATTTCTACGAGCATTGTGGGCATCCCCTTATGATACTATATAGTATCTTTCCTGTAGTACCTATTGTACCAGTTTAGTGCCTTTTTGTATTTTGTGGAAATTCCTCCTAAGTTGCGAAATCATTGGTATGATTTTTTTTTTAAATTCAATTTCAGTTCTGCCCTTTATTGTTCTTTAGTGTGAATTTTTATTCTCCTGTTGCCTTTTGTTTTCTTCATAATCATTATTTTAGCCATCTTATTCTGAAGCTCATTCATTTTAGCTGGTAGTATGCTCATTCCTGCTCTTGAATGAGAGGAGGATCATACAGTCTATTCATTATCAAAAGACAGACGGGGCAGATTTCTGCAGGCCCCAAAGTCTTCTTGCATACAGGATCAATTACACCATTTTCTCATATCAGATATTCTTGTACAACACTGGTAGAAATTTTATTTGGATATATTTATGTGACATAATTCTGTTGTGCTGCAGTGGAATTTTCTCCTCTTCACATTCCCTGAAATGGTGGAGAAAATACATGAAAGATAAAAATCCCATTTCCTTTTTCCCATTACCTATAATATATTGCTGAAGAGTAGCACTTCCCTAGGGTATAGTAGTACTATCTTATCTCATTTTTCTACCTTTTTTACCTAAGAACTGTAGTCATTGAATAGATCAGGGAGAGGTCATGAACTGAGGGAAGAAAGATAGAAAAAGAGTAGAAATATGTAGAAATATGAAAGTGCTATGGACTCATGTGCTATAGTGGAATAGCTTTGTTACTTTCTTTTTAAATTGAGGACATGTAATGAGGCAGTGACAATATAAATTTATAACACTTTGTAGGAGAAAACCTTTTAAAGTTTCTAGCAGCAGTGAGGATCATCTACCTGTGGTGCTGTATAGTAGCTTTCTCATAGCACCTGTCACATCAGTTGCAGTGCCTGTCTGTACTTTGTAGAAATTCCTCCTAGATGACAATGTAATTGAGGCTGAGACCTTGTTTTGAGTGACATCCTGGCTTCTTTGTATGTCTTTCCCTACAAATCAGTGTTCTTTTAGTTGTAGGCAACAGAAAATACAACTCATATTACCAGCTCATATAACTAAAAATTGTAATGATAGAGTTGGATGATTGTATCATTCATGATTAGAGTTTATGTTCAGTTATTGTCAATGAGACTCAGCCCTTTTCTGTGGTTGTTGTTAGGTGCCCCTAAGTTGGTATTCAACTCATAGCAATCCTGTGTACAACAGGAGAAACACTATTGTCAGTGCTTTTCTGCTATTCATAGGGTTTTCAATGGCTGATTGCTTTTTGGGAGTGGGTTTCCAGGTGCTTCTCCCCAGCCTACAGTATTTGGTGTTCCCAGGCAGTCTCCCATCCGAGTATGAACCAGTCCCAACCCTGCTTAGCTTCTGAGATCTGATGGGATCAGACACCACAGTGGTGTGGCTACAGGCTAGCCCCTCTCTATTGTGCACTTTTTTCCAACCTTGAAATATTACCATCTACCAATTTTGGATATCTCCTCATGATAGCAAGATAGTTGTGTTGTCCATGATTTCATACCATATATGATTAAAGTCCACAGAACAGAGAGCCTCTGTTTCTATTCTTACTAGGGTCTTGAGTTTCATGGTTAGACACATTTAAACTACATTAGTGTCACTAACCTAACAAAATGGCAAGGAAAATGTTTAGCATAAATATGAATTACCACCTCTAGTTCAAGGATTAGAGTTTTACTTATTCCTGGATTGAAGCAGAAGGGAAGAGATTTAGAAACTATAGATGAGCTGGTTCAGAAAGAAAGGAGTGGAGATAATGGGAAGGCAAACACCCAATGTTCACTACTATATTGAAATGGAAAATTATGAGAGAATCTGCTGGGGAGCTTCTAGGAATTTTATTTCATCCAAGAATAGTTCTGGGTTTCTATAATACAGGAGACTGCAGACGCATTGTACCTGGGAACAAAATAGGGTGTAGAACCTTGAAACTTCTGGTAACAAAATTCTTCCATTGGAATATGAAAGTATAACAATGTTTAATTGAAATTATATTTTGCTAGTTATTTTTCTGGTTATACTCATTTTAATCTTTGATATAGGCTTTTTAATAAGTAGGTAATGAAATGTAAGGGCAGGGATTTAGCTCAGATGGTAGAGTGCTGCGCTGCAGTCTCTGAGGTCCCAGGTTCAATTCCCAGCAGCCCAAAAATGGGAGAAGGACCTGGCAACCCACTCCCAAGGCAATCCCGAAACAGTCAGCCATTGAAAACCCTATGAGGGTTGCTATGAGTCGGATACTGACTCGACGGCACCTAACAACAACAACAATGAAATGTAAACCAAGAAATGTATTAGAATTGGAAAAATGAAGCTCAGTTCTTACTAACAGTAATATAAATATTTTGTCTTAGTCTTTTAAAAATTTATATATACAGATTTGCTAAAACATCCACACACATTCATATTCAACTAAATAATTTATACTTTAAAAAATTTGTATGTACAGCTTCACTAAAACACACTGCATACCTCAACTAAATAATTTATATTTTGAGTATATCTATCACTAGAAGGTTCATACTGAGTCAAAGAAAACATTGGTTAATCTTTGTACTTAGTCATCAGTAGTTACTTAATGTAGTCAGATTGGTGACCATATACTGAACCAGGAAAAAGAGAAGTGTATTTCGTGGGGAACATCGGAAGTTTTGTTTTGAATAAGTTGAGATTCTACTTAATGTCTGATTGGAGATGTTAAATAGGATATTGGATATATGAGTCTGGAGACCAGGAAGATCTTCAGACTGGGAATATAAACTTGAGGATAAATTTATAGGATATTTAAAGTCCTGAGACTTTATCAGGTTGCCAAGAGAACAAGTGTAGAGAAGAAATCCAAGGACTGCTCCCTAAGAGAAAAGAGCTAGAGCTAGAGATTAGGAGTGAGGGAATCAAGTACAAAAGCTAAATAAAAGGCCTTTTTTTTTTTTTTTTTTTTTTTTTTTTTTTTTCCTGTGCTGGAGGTTTGAATCCACGGCCTTGTATATGCTAGGCAAGTGCTCTACTGCTGAGTCATACCCCACAGAGTTTCACTGAGTTTTACAGGCTCCCCTGGCCTTAAACTCACCTACCTCAGCCTCCTGAGTCATTGGGATTACAGGTGTATGCCAAGGCACTAGGCCTGAAAACACTTTTTTTGAAGGGAAGGTAAAGAAAGTGTTTCAAGATAGTAGAGAATGTATTGCAAAAGGTGAATCATTATAGTTCATTGTAGTTATTGTGTAGTATCCCTATGTAAAATTATACTACAGAGTTCATCTCCCAGACTAAGAAGGGTCTGCCTCGTAGGGTAGATTTGTGAGTCTCGTTCCTACACACAAACCCCTTCTGTAGAAGCCAGATTCTGCTTGTGATACAGGGTGATTATTGAACAGGAGAGATTGTTTTGCATCTCTTCAAGCAGTGTCAGATCTATGCATAAAATATTTTCCTGTCAACCCCCTGGGGATCACAGCTTTTGCTTCTTCCTTTCTGTCAGGAGTAGTGATCTCTGCCTGGTTTCTGGGATCAGGAGGGAGAGGAGGATTTCCTTTCCCTCCCCAAGGCAAATGAGATTTGCTTTTATTCCTTTCCCATTTTCCCCAGGAGTGAGGATTTTATTTTCTCTCCCTGTAGCTGAAAGATTTTTCCTCAGATGAAGGAAGGATTCAGAGTAGTATACAATGTTTTGTGGCTGTCAGCCATCCGGTAACCGAGTGTCTTTTATGTGTATGAGCTGCTGAGGGGGATACTTTCTGATTCTCCCCCAGTGTTTTCATGAACCTTCATTTGGGGAAGACCTTACAAGTGAATGCAAACTCGGTTTTGTGTGTCTGGCACTTCCAGTTGTTCTAAACTAATACTGTACTTCACACTGGCCTTTAGGAAATTGATTGCACTTTTATTTTATTTTTTTTTTTTCCTACCAGATTTTATGGCAGTTGCCTCTTTTTCCCGTGCTTTGTGAAACGTGAAAAAGTAAGTATGTTCTGTCTCTTTTCAGAGGAGCTCATCATTCTTTGAAATTCATTGATTGCTTTGCAACCTCAGCTCTTTAATGAATCCTAGAAAAATTTGCTATTTAGATTATCCTTTTTGTGTGTGTATTGTAGGATGGGTACAATGTTAGGAGCTCTGTACATTGTAAGTGGAAGTTATCATTGAATTCTTAATTTTTATATTTTTGTTCACATGATCCTTATTTTATTGAGCATTGTTGTTAGAAGCTGTTGAGTTGGGTCTGACTCATAGTGACCCTGTGGAAAACAGAAAGAAAGAGGCACTATATCTGACAGTGCTTCTCTGCTATTCACAGAGTTTTCAATGGCTGATTGTTTCGTTAGTGGGTTGCCAGGTCCTTCTCCCATTTTTGCAGTGCTGGTGATCGAACCCAGGACCATAAGTGTGTGGAGCAAACACTGTACCAACTGAGCTAAACCCCAGCCTGATTTTATTAAATGCTGATAAGTTAATGTTATCTTCCTTCAAAGGGATATACTATTGCTTTTGGAAGGTATTGGAAGGTATGATAGGACAGATCACCTTCATCCATTCGTTGGATGACTTGATTTGAAGCTGAGTCTCAATCTTCGTGAGAGATGCTCTGGGTCCATTTTATTCTTAAAGAAAGACTCAGATGGTTCTCATTGGACAAACACCATTTTCAGGTTGTTTTTTCATTAGCAGCATCTACAGTTCAATTTTTGTCCTGCTAATCCTACTAGTGAGATTACTGGAAGTTCTTCTTAGCTTTTCAGGATTTCAGCCACTACTTTTATTAGGCAAATTCTCCCAGGGAAAAGTAACACATGTGTGCATGCATGCACAAACAGAGGACTGGACTCTTTGTACTTCTGTTGCCTCTAAGATCTTGGTCTGAGATTTTACATATTTTTATCCAGCTTTTTCAGTTTGCCTCTGTGGGAGGAGTACACACATACATGCACAAACATACACACAAACACATGTCTGCTCTTGCTAGGAGTCAAAGTTTGTAAGTAACAATTTTGTTTTTGTGATACTTTGGGCTTAAACCCAGGGCCTCACACATACTTTGCAAGTGCTCTACCACTAGGGTGTACCCCCAACACAATTTTCTATTTTTTATTTTGAGTCCAAGGTCTTCCTGAGTTATACATCATGCCTCTGGCCTTCAAATCATGATCCTCCTACCTCCACTTCCCAAGTTGCTGGGATTGCAGATGTGTGCCACTGTGCCAGGCTGGACAACTTTTAATCCTTCAACATTTATAATCATCTTCTTTATTGGAAGCACATTGTATGAACTATATATCTGCTAGCTCAGACTTCCTTCTGACATCTTTGTGTAACTTTTCAATCTAGTTATAGATGGATAATTCCCCAAAATTGTATTGGTATATTGTTCTTGACATCTGACTTCTGCTTATTTCTGAGCAGGAATATCTTTTCATAATAAGAATAGGCAGATTATCTCAGCTTCATGTCAGCTTTTGTCACTAACACCTTCAACACAAAGAATACACTTCCTGAGTTTCTCTTTCATGTTGTCTTTCCTCTTCCTCAACTCACCTAATCATTATTCTAGACAGGAGAGATATAACCATATGAAAGAAGATTATTTTGGATAATATCACATATTTCATGGTTGGTAGAATAGGTGATGGCTTGCACTTATTTTTACAGATTCACTTAATTTCTCAGGAGGTTTTAAGTGGCATTGCTGTGTTATATGGGAGACAAAGGCTAAGAGATCTCAAACATTGTAGATTATACAGTAAGTAAGAAGGTATAACTTGGAGGAGAGGAATTTAGTAGAAAAAGAGACTTGCAAATAACAAAATGTCAGAGGATTAAACCAGCATCTTGGTCTGTATTAGGCAAAACTGGATGGAAAAATCTAAATGTAGAAACAAAACAGAAATGGTGGAGCCCAAGCTGTAGAGAATAAGCAAAAACATCATTTTACTTGGTTTAGGGTTTTTATTCTTTTTATTCTCTCATATTTCTTAGACTAACAGGGTAGCTTTACAATGTTCTTTTCATGTTGCCAGAAGCACAAAGGTATGAATGAAAATAGCACTACAACCAGGGCTGAGCCCTGAAACACTGTGACTTCTGCCCACATATCATTGGGTGAAACAAGATACATGGCAAGCCCAAAGGTAATAGACCAGGATACATAGTCTGCCCTTGATGAGATTATCATAAAGACAGATGCAGAAAGGGATATATGAAAATTAGGACCAATAATCAGATCATAGTTTTCTGTGTGTTCAGACATGTAATGCCTGAGGTAAATATTTTAACATTGCAAAAATACTTTCTTACCTTGATTTTATTTTATATGGTGACATTTCCTTCCATCAATAATTTTTTTTTTCAGTACTGGAGGGTGATTGTAGGGCTTCATGCATGCTAGGCAAGTACTCTACCACTGAGTTGCACTCCCAGCTCCTTTTTTTATTTGAGACATTGTGTTGCAAATTTGCACAGGCTATCTATAGCCTCAAACTTATGATACTCCTGCCTCAGCTTCCTGAGTCACTGGATTGCAGGCATCATGGCACCCAGCTCATTCTATCACCAAATTAATGGGTAGTAATAATTTTCTGACTATGAATTAAGTTCCATTTGAGATTTTAATGAAATACTAGTCAATTAGAAAAATGGGCATAGATACTGAGATGCAAAGGTGTGGAATAAATGTCATCGTGACTCTTTCATTCTTGTCTCAGTTACTGCAAAGGGATTATATGCCAAGCTTCCTCTCTTAGGTCAACTAAAGGTTTCAACTCTGCATCCTAAGAAAGTATGAAAGAAGAAACCTATTTATCATTCTTACCTTAAATGAATCAGATCCCATCTACTCTCAGATGAAAATACCTGAAATACAACCAAGAAATATATTTTTTAATGCAGACTAACATTTAATCTAAGATACTGTTGTTGTTAGGGGCCATTGAATTTGGTCCAACTCATGGCGACCCTATGTACAACAGAATGAAACACTACTTGACATGTTCCATGCACATGATCTCTTTTATGTTTAAGCCAGTTGTTGCAGTCATTATGTCAATCCATCTAGTTTAGAGTATTCCTTCTTTTTTTTTTTTTTTCCTGATCCACTGGTCTCCTAAAGATGGTGTCCTTCTGCAGGGATTGGTCCCTCTTGACAACATACCCAAAATACATAAGACACAGTCTAACTATCCTTGCTTCCAAGGAGCACTCTGGTTGCACTTCTCCTAGGATGAATCTGTTTGTTCTTCTACAAGTCCATAGTATGTCAATATTCATCTCCACCACCGTAATTCAAAAGCATCAGTCTCCCTTATTCACTGCCCAGCTTTCACAAACATATGATGCAACTGAAAATAACATGACATGAATCAGGTGCACCTTCTTCTTCAGTGTGAAACCTTTACTTTTCAACACTTTAAAGAGGTCTTTTACAACAACTTTTCCCAGTGGGATGGATCTTTTGATTTCTTGACCCGTTTCCGTGGGTGTTGATTTCGTTGTTGTTGTTGTTAGGTATGTTGATTATGGAACCAGGTAAAACAAAATTTTGGACAGCCTCAGACTTTGCTCCATTTATCATGAAGATGCTTACTGACCTACTTGCAAGGATTTTTGTTTTCTTGATATTTAGGTGCAATCCATATTGAAAGTTGTATTTTTTGATCTAAATAAATGTTTCAAATTCTCTTCAGTTTCAGCAAGCAAAATTGCATCATCTGCATAACACACAATGTTAATGAATCTTCCTTCAATCCTGATGCTAGCTTCCTGGATTATTTGCTCAGCATAGAAATTAAAGAGATATAGTGATAAGATGCAGTTCTGATGTACACTTTTCCTGACTTCTGACTTTAAACCAAGCAGTGGTTCTGTGTTCTGTTTGAATGACTACCTCCTCCTCTATGTACAGATTTCTTTCTTTTTTTTTTTTTTTCAGTAATGGGGGTTGAACCCAGGGCTTTGTGCTTGCATGCTTTGCAAGTGCTATACCACTGAGCTGCACCCCCAGCCTTTTTTTTTTTTCCTTTTTGAGACAGAGTCTCGCTAAATTATGTAGACTGCCTCTGGTCTCGATCTTGCAATCCTCCTGCCTCTGACTCCCAACTGGCTAGGATTACAGCATGTGCCCACCACACCCAGCCATGTACAGATTTCTGATGAGTAAAAATAAGTATTCTGACATTCTCACTCCGTAGTTTATTTCGATCCACAAAGTCAAGTGCCTTTGCATAGTCAAGAACATAGATAGTCATTTTTCTAGTATTGGTCTGCTTTGGGCCAGTATCCATCTGACACCAACAATGATGACCCTGGTTCCATATTCTGTTTTAAATCTGACTTGACTTTCCAGCAATTCCCTATCAATATATTGCTATAGTTGCTTTTGAGTGGTCTTTAGCAAAATTTTACTTGCATGTGATATTAATGATATTGTTCAATAATTTCTGCATTCATTTGGATCCCCTTTCTTGGAAATATCCAAAAATGTGGATCTCCTTCAGTCAGTTGGGCAGTTAGCTGCTTTACAGATCTCTTAGCATAGACAAGTGAGCACCTTCAGTGCTGCATCTGATTGTTGAAAGATTTTAATTGATAGATCATCAATTCCTGGAGCCTTGAGTTTCACCAATGCATTGAGGGCAGCTTCTACTTCTTCAGTACCATTGGTTCTTGATCTATGCAGCTGCATGAAATGGTTGATCATCCACCAATTCTTTTTGGTATAATGACACTGTGTTTTCCATCCATCTTCTTTTGTTGTTTTGTGGGTTTAGTATTTTCCTTATAGAAACCTTCACCATTGCTGCTTGAGACTTGAATTTTGCCTCAATTCTTTTGAGATTCAGAAAACAGAACATGTTTTTCCATTTTGGTTTTCTGTCTCCAGCTCTTTGCACATGTCATTATAATGGTTGATTTTTGTCTCCTGGAGATGCCCTTTGAAACCTTCCATTTAGTTCTTTAACTTCCTTCTGTCTTCCTTTTACTTTAGCTACTCAGCATTCAGGGGTGAGTTTCAGATTCTTTGACATGTAATTTAGTCTTTTCATTTTTCCTGTCTTTTAAATAACCTCTTTCTCTCCTTATGAATGATGTCTTTTATGTCATGCCAAAACTTGGCTGGTCTTTGGGTCATTAGTGTCTCATGCATCAAATCTGTTCTTCAGATGGTCTTTGAACTCAGGTACGATGTACTAAAGTTCATACCTTGACTCTCATACTGTTGTTCTAATTTTCTTCTGTTTCAGTTTGAATCTGCATATGAGCAGTTGCTCTACCCAAGTACTGCAAATCAGAAGAAAAACATGGGAAGACTAGATCCAAAATTTCAGGTTGAAGTAGGATAAACAATAGTCAAGAGATACAACAGTGAGGAGGGAACAAATCCAGAGGATAGAATAAGACAGAAGATTCACACTCTGAGCAGAAAGGCAGGAACAAAAAGGGTTCTGGAGAAAGGAACAGGACAGGACAGCCATTGTTCAGATTGAAGGAAGACATCAAAATTAAGCAAGGCTTTCTCAGTCCAGAAACTTCTTGTAGAAGCAAGAGCCTATTCCCAAACATTTTGGCCTGAGACTTCAAATAAGTATTAGAGAATAAGGATTCACAGTAGAGATAAGAATGTTATCAATTAGATACTCATATTTCATGAGAGTATCTTGTGCCAGAACAAAAGCTATCTTTCTTACTTTTTTGATGCGAAGGAGGAAACACTGAAGTTCTTTTCTCTTTCTCTCTCTGTCTCTTTTTCTTTCTTTTTCTTTCTTTTTTGTTTTTCTTTTCCTTTTTTCCTTTTCTTTTTTTGTCCTCTTCCTCCCCCTCTCTCCTTCTCTCCTTCCGTCCTTCCTTCTTTCCCACTTTTCTTTCTTTCATTCACTTTCTTTCACTTGATCTTTCTTGCCTGCCTTCCTTCCTCTCTTACCCCTTTCCACCTTCCATCCCTACTTCCTTCATTTGTTTGATCTCTGCAACAGTGTGAAGGTTGGATGAGTTTGGTCAGGAAAAGATTACTTGGAACCTGCTGTTATGTTAGTTAAATCATTAAACCTTATAAGAGGATTTTTGAATTCCCAATATTTTCAACTGTAGCAAGAAGTTTCTTATTTATGATGGCTAATAGATAATTTCTTCCTGAATTGACTAAATGTAAAATAAAATTAAATCATGTGATTTTATGAACATAGTAGCACTGTTATGCGGTATCTTAATTTTTTTTTTCTGTACTATAGGGTTGAACCCTGGGCCTCACGCATGCTAGGCAAGCACTCTGCCATTGAACTGTACCCCTTTTATTTATTTATTCTTATTATGAGCTAGCATTTTGCTAAATTGTTCATGCTGCCTCTGCCCTTGAACTTGTGATCATCCTGCTTCAGCTTCCTGAACTGCTGGGATTATAGACATGCACTATGGTGTCCAGCCTCTTTATGCTTTTATTTATTTTTTTTTCGGTACTGGGGTCGGTACAGGGCCTCACACTTGCATACTTTGCAAGTGCTGGACCACTGAGCTGCACCTTCAGCCCTTTTATTTGTTGTTGTTGTTTTCTTTTTTTTTTTTTTTTTTTTTTTTTTTTTTTTTTTTTTTTTTTTTTTACTTTTTGAGACAGAGTCTCACTAAGTTATGCAGACTGCCTCTGGTCTCGAACTTTCGATCCTCGTGCCTCCGCCTCTCAAGTCGCTGGGATTACAAGCTTGCGCCACTGCGTTGGCTGCTTCTTTATACTTTTGAAGTATTTAGGAGATGAGCAATCAGCTAAATGTTAAATGATGTAATCCCTATGCATCGATGTGGAAGCAAACAGAAAACAAGATTGACGATTGACATTGTCATCGTACTCCTTTATACATCTAGCTTCATGTCTAACTCCTCAAGTCAAAATTAGAGATAACCTTCTGCTTCCAGTTTTGCGATATTTCTGGATCCTTTTTTTTAACCTGATGACTTTTAGTCATTTATTTGACTATTTCTTGCAAATTTAATATAAGATTTTTTTGAATGTAAACTGAAAACCTATCAATATTTGTTATAGCATTCTCTGAAACTGTACAACATAATTATTACTTGATTTTTTTCCTTACTTGATTATAGGCTTTTTTTATTTAGCATTCTTTTAGCAGATACTATTATTTGTAAATTACTAAAACTATCAGCTGAAACGTTTGTGCAGTATTATCTTCTAGTACTAAACATCATTTTACAACAGAGATTTTGGTAAAGCTTGTTTGGTTGAAACACATTATTGTTACTTTAGGTGCTGACTATTGGGATGCCCAGTTTCCAATTGCCTTGATTAAAGTAGAAACATTCTTATGGCTTGGATGACTTGCATTTCACATTGGTTTGAGCAAGATGATTGGTATGAAGGACTACAAAGAGTAAGATATATTTATGTTGTAATTATGATTTTCTATATTTTTTCTACTTTGCTTCTCATCCAGCTATACTGTCACACTTTTTTGCATCACAAAATTTTGAGCATGAATAAGATAATGACTTGATAGATTTTAAAGCAGAAGAATATAATTTATAAGGATAGTTATAATTATCTATTAAAAGGTATTTTTATTCCATTCTGATTTCAGTTTAATAATGTTTTCACATTGTTTTTAGGCTTAAAATGTAGCATTTTATATGTGATTAATATATGAAAATGGCAATAATTTCAAGAATGTCATTTGATATAAATTTAAAAACTTAATTGAATAGAAGTTAAATATATGCTAGTATTATATGTTATAATAATATTTAAAAAGGAATGCAAAAAATGTCTGAAAACCAAATCTTTCCTGATAAATTTTTAGGCAATTAATTATGTTTCAATAGAAATTGCACTGTTACCATGACAACTGCTGCATAGTATTTTGAAAATAGTATTCTGATTTATAATTGCAGTAGTTTAAAAAAAAATTTTAAATGTACCATATCAAAATGGATTTAGTTTAGAAAAATACAGTTTTTATGTTATTTTGCACCTTTTCAATGGAGAGTTCATTATTATTTAAATGACCATGTGAATTTTTCTTTTTATTAAATTTTGAACAAAAGAGCCAGAATATATTTATGCCATTTGACCACATTTTCCCTCGTTATTGAGGGCATAAGCTGTTAAATATGCAGCACTTTTTCTTCCTTATTACCTCTCCATATTCAATTCTAATCACATCAATCACATGTAGTTTCTTATTATTTTATTTCTTTTCAATTAAAAATCCTTAGCAGTGCATAGGCTGTTGGGTTTTTTGTTTGTTTGTTTGTTTTTTTCTAGATACTTTTTTTTTTTTAAGCTATGGAATAAGCCAGTAAACATCTTTGAAATCAGTAGACACCTAACTCTGGAGAATACTGCACTGTGAATCCGAAAGCATTCTTTGGAAAAGATTGAGAATTAGTGGATAAGCATTCTTTGGAAAAGATTGAGAATTAGTGAGTAGCTTTCCATCCTGAATTCCAACCTTATTCATAAATAATGGAAATATTATAGTTTATGTGTTTAAGAGTATGATTCCAGATCCTACTGAACACACACCATTAGGCTAGAGTGCCAGTACCCTTTGTTTGTAATGTGTGAGTGCATTTCAAATACAATAACAAGTTCATTTCTGATTTGCTAATACAGAAGACTTTTTTAATTTTTCAATTGCAGTCTACATATTTCTCCAAAGGAAGAGTTAGGAATGATAGTTCAATTTTGGGTGCAAGAAGGACTGATTTTAATAAAAATATTTTTAAGTGCCCTTGGAGCAGCTCCTGAAGATTATGAGGATTCAAAATCTTTCCCTTGATGCCCTTTAATACTACAATGGACATTTGTAAATGAATTCCCACCTCTTAGATATATTAAAAGAGGAGGTCTTCTTAAATATAGAACTAGATTAATCCTAAAATTTACCGTATTCACTTTGTAATTTTGAGCTCCCTGTTCAAGTTTTGATCAGGTCTTGTACAGGTTGAGATGAGAATAAATGATCCTATTTGAAATTAAGAAAGAGGTATATGAATATTATTGGTAATATCTTCTAAAATCTACTTTAGTATTTTTCAGATTATGTGTATATGCACATATCTCCTATATAATCAGCATTACAGCATAGGAATTCTTTCAAGGTTTTTCAAGTTAGTTATCTTTTTAAATGTTTACAAGAAGAGACAAATTGAGTTTTGAGTTTAAAATTATAAACTGGTAATATAGTGTTTGAAAAATCACATACAAGTGTGAATTTGATCTTTACAGCACTAAGTTGGCATATGTGGTTTAACAGAATTAGTATTTATGGCATATATATATACAATATATATATACATATATACACACACATATCTATTTCTACAAACACATATACAAACACAACTTGATTTTAATTTGCTTTTATAATTTTGTTTTGACAGTATTATAACTATATTATTTATATTTAAATTTTTATTATGATCATTTTGTTTCATAATCTCATATACTCAAAAGTGAGCATTGTTAACTGTGCAAAACAAATATAAGTAAACTCATCACTTTTAAAATACTTCATTCACTTACTGTGCAAAGCATTTTCACAATATATTTCCTATTAAACCTGTAAGTAAACTTGGAATAATGAGTATGTGGGTGCAGCTGTGGGTGTGTTTTTATTAGGTTAAAAACTGAAAATGAGATCCCTGAAAAAGCTGTACCTTCCAGTCTGCTGACACTGTCAATTGCATGTGGGATGACACAGTGCTCAGGCTTTCTTTCTAAATCCATTATATACCTGCATTATTCAGTTAGCTGCAGAGTTTAGAACTTCAACAATAAAGTGTGTGTGTGTTATTTCTGGCCTCCAAAAGATTATTTTCTGAAGAAACAATTGTTTGGAATAGACATAAAAATTCTTAAGGGGTTTACAGAATATGGAATATATTCTAAAGGGAAAGGATAATATAGGGCTTATAATATTACCTAAAATACGTTTTTACAATTAAGGGTTTATTTTTCTATGCACCATATTTTAGTTTTATATTTAAAATTATATATACATGTATTTCTATTCAATTGTATATTTTCTATCTTCAGTAATTCAGAATCATTAAATAAGTTACTGTTCATGCTGACAACAAAAATAACAAAAGCTTCTGGATATTTCATTTTATCTCCTTGGCAACTATAGATATCACTTAATAAAGTCTATATGTCTTATATATATATTTCATAATCCTGTTGAAGAAAATTTTAGAAGTTACAAGTACTAGCACTTTTTGAATACATAATGTAGATTTTTAAATGTAATGGTATTAGCATGTTTAATGATAAGTAATATGTTTTGATATGTTGGTCAGAATCATGGATTTTAAAATGCCACTTCATTTTGTCTTATTTATTATTTTAATGGTTGGCTTAGACAGGTTATCCAGCTCTGAGTTAGAAGAGGATTTAAGTTGTTGGACTATAAGACCTCTAAAAGCTATTTAAGAACAAAAGCCATACCAAATTTTATGCTAACATAGAGATCCTTATATTACCTAATTTTGGAAACTGAAAAGTAATAAATAAAGATATACTATTAGTTAAAGTAAAAATGCATAGATTTCAAAGTACCTTATTTGTTTATAATAAATTAAAAAGTAACCAGAAAGACTTCAGGTTTCTACTCCAGTATACAAGGAACATAGAAGTCACTATGTCATTCTAACAAGAAGTAAAAAGGTGGACAGCTGAAAAATGACAACTCTCATAGTTTAGAATTATCACAGAAGTGAGATCACAGAGCAAATTACCACAACTACAATTAGAGGGCTATACATAAGGATAGAAAGTTACAACTTACTGGGGCAGAAACCCAAAAGCAGAAAACTCCCTGGGAACCATTGCCAGAGCAGGAAAACCTGAACTGCATTTGATAAATTGATGAAGGCACTGTGTGGACAATTCTGAGAGTTTAAAACTTCAGGAAGACCAGTCATGGGGTGTCTCTGTATTTCTGTGAATTTTATTCCAGGCTCTTGACCAAGTACTGGAGAAAAATCACTTCTTGCTTTTGACAGAGGAAAAGGAACTCTTTGAATTACACTACTGCATTCTGTTCTTTTTAACAAGATCTACCCTCAAGAGAAACTGTCTAGAGCCTAACATACTGAGGTTCTATTAGAAGCCTTACCTATCTCAGGGAAAGAAAATACCCAGCTCCAGCTTGCTCTCACTTTCCACATTGAACAAGTGGAATACACAACTCAGCTATCTACAACCATCCTGTTCCACCAAAAGAATGTGGCGAGGGGAACTGAGAAGCACTGGTCAGGGAATAGGCTTATCAAAAGATTGTGTTGTTGTTGTGTTGTTAGGTGCCATCGAGTCGGTATCCAACTCATAGCGACCCTCATAGGGTTTTCAATGGCTGAGTGCTTCGGGATTGCCTTGCGAGTGGATTGCCAGGCCCTTCTCTCAATCAAAAGATTGAAACCTAATAATATTACTGTAGAAGCCTTCCTCTACCTAATAATAATATTACTGTAGAAGCCTTCCTCTACCTTCACACTTTACCACCGTATTGCTAAAGGCATATTTAGAGCACTTCCTTTTACGTGATACATCACGTCTATCTTTCACAAAAAAAATTACAAAGCATAGTAAAGGGTAAAATCACAATTTGGAGAGAAAAAACAGCAGAACCCGAGTCAGTAATTCCCCCAAATTAAATACTTAGGCATAAATCTCACAAAGTATGTATGAAATCTACATAAGGAAAACTATATAACTCTGAAAAGTAGAATAAAAGAACTAAAGAAAAGGACAGATATTCCATGTTCATGGATAGGAAAACTCAACACTGTTAAGGGGCCAGTTCTTCCCAGCTTGATCTGTAGATTCAGTAAAGTCCCGACAAAACCCTAGCTAGTTATTTCAAAGACAATCACTAAACTGATTCTAATGATTATTTAAAAGGCAAAAGATCCAGCATTGTTGACTTTATATTCAAGGAGAACAAAATTTAAGGACAATTTAAAAACTGCAGTAGCTTAATAGCTACTTATTAGTTATTTTATTATAGAGCTACAATAATAATGGCAGCACGGTGTTTGCAAAGGAATAGACAAATAGAAAAAAAGCAGGCTGCTCAAAAACAGACCCACAGAAATATACTCAGCTGAGTTTTGACAAAGGAACAAAGGCAATATAGTGGAGCAAAGGTAGTCTCTTCAATTAATGGCTGGTTCAAATGAATACACACATGCTAAAAATGAACCTAGACACAGGTGTCACACCTTTCACAAAAATTAACTCAAAATGGATGATAGATCTACATATAAAACACAAAACTGTAAAACTATCACAAGGTAACACATTTAAAAACCTAGATATTTGTGCATTTAGCTTTGACTTTTAAGATACAACACCAATGGTGTGTTCTTTGAAAGAAATGATTAATAATGTGAACTTCATTAAAATGAAAAACTTCTGCTCAGTGAAAAATCAGATCAAGAGAATGAGGAGACAGGCACAGATTGAGAAAATATTTGCAAAAGACGTATCTAGTAAAGGGATGTTATCCAAAATACACAAAGAACTCAAAAAATTCAACAAGAAAATGAACAGCCTGATTAAAAAGCAGGCAAAAGGCCTGAACAGACACCTTAACAAAGAGGATATATTTATGGCAAGTAAGCTTATGAAATGTTCAATATCATCTGTCAGTGGGGAATTACAAATTGAAAACATGATGAAATACCTCTACATAGCTATTAGAATGGCCCAAATATCTAAATACAAAATGTTGTCAAGGATGTGGAACAACAGAAAATCTCATTCAGTTCTTCTGGAATACAAAATGGTATAGACACTGTGAAATATAATTTGACAGTTTCTTACATAAATAAATATGTTCTTACTGTACAGTCTAGCACTTGGACTCCTTTGTATGTACTCAAATGAATTGAAAATTTATCTTCACAGAAAAATCTGCTGATGGATATTCATAGCACCTTTACACACATAATATGCAAAACTAGGAAACATCCAGTATAACCTACAGTGAATGGATAAAGTATGCTATATCCACACAAAGGAAGCCATGAATAGCATTTAGGAATCTCCCTACCTACACCTGTGCCTGTGTTTCAGAAGTAGTTTACATGTGGCCACATGAGCCAGTACAGACATAAAGCACTCTGTCCTTTAAATAGCAGGGATCTGTGCTTCCATCACTGAGGGCTACTTCTGACCAGAGGTGCAGACAATGAGATAAGCAGCCCTTGTTGCTACATCTGCTCCCATGGGGTTGCAAGTCTCTGCCTTTATAGCTGAAGTAATTTCCAGGCACTGTGTCAGTTGACAGTGTTCCTTTTCTTTTGTTGACCTGCCATTCTCCCAAACATGATGTCCCTTCAGGGACTGGTCATTCCTGACAACATTTCCAGAATACATAAAATGCAGTCTAGCCATCCTTGCTTCCAAGGAGCACTCTGGTTGCACTTCTTCTAGGACAGATCTGTTGGTTCTTTTGACAGTCTATGATATGTTCAATATTCGTCACCAACACCATAATTCAAAAGCATCAATTCTTTTCCTGTCTCCCTGTTTCATTGTCCAGCTTTCACAAGCATGTGATGCAACTGAAAATACCATGGCATGAGTCAGGCACACCTTCATCTTCAGTGCAGTAACTTTAATTTAACAACCTATGTAATGTAGATGACACACTCTGCTTGCTGAAAGTGAAGAGGATTTGAAACATTTACAGAGGAAGAGCAAAGAACATAACCTTCAGTATAGATTGCACCCCAACATCAACACAACAAAAATCCTTACAACTGGGTCAGTACACAATTTCATGATAAATGGAGAGAAGATTGAAGTTGTCCAAGATTTTGTATTACTTGGTTCTAAAATCAACACTCACAGAAGCAGCAGTCAAGAAATCACAAGGCACGTAACATTTGGAAAAGCTGCTGCAAAAGATCTCTTTGAAGTGTTGAAAAGTAAAGATATCACATTGAAAAAGAAGGTGTGCCTGACTCATGCCATTGTATTTTCAGTCGCATCATGTAGTTGTGAGAGCTGGACACTGCATAAGGGAGATAGGAAAAGAATTGATGCTTTTTAATTATGGTGCTAAATATGAATATTGAATATACCGTGGACTGCCAAAAGTATCTACAGATCTGTCCTAGAGGAAGTGAAACCAGAGTGCTTCTTGGAAGCAAAGATGGCTAGACTGCGTCTTATGTATTTTGGACATGTTAGGAAGGACCAATCCCTGGAGAAGGATATCATATTTGGGAGAGTGGCAGGTCAACAACAGAAATGAAGACCTTCAACTAGATGGATTGACACAGTGGCTACAACAATGGGCCTAAACATAAAGATGATCCTGTGCCTGGCACAGAATTGAGGAGTGTTTCATTCTGTTGTACCTAGGGTTGCTATGAGTTGGACCCAACTCAATGGCGTCTAACAACAACAGTGCTTTTGAATGATCTTTAGCAAATTTTTACTGGTGTATGATATTAATGATGTTGGTAGGATAATTTCTGCATTCAGTTGGATACCCTGTCTTGGAAATAGGTAAAATTATGGATCTCTCACAGTCAGTTGTCCAGGTAGCTGTTTTCCAAATAAAGTGAGCACCTCCTGTGCTGCATCTGTTTTTTGAAACAGCTCAATTGGTGCTCCATCAATTCCTTGAGCTCTGTGTTTCACCACTGCCTTAAAGGCAGCTTATACTTCTTTCCTCAGTACCATTCCTTCCTGATCATATGCAGTCTCTTGACATGGTTGATCATCCACTAATTCTTTTATTGTTTCCTGAATTGTTTAATATTTTCCCTGTAGAATCCTTTACTATTGTCACTGGGGTATTGACATTTTTCTTCAATTCTTTAATCTTGAAATAAACAGCGTGTTCTTCCTTTCTGGATTTCTGTCTCCAGCTCTTTGCACATCATTATAATAATTGATTTTGTCTTCTGGAGCTCCCCTTTGAAATCTTCTGTTTAGTTTTTAACTTTGTCATGTCTTTTACTTTAGCTGCTCAACATTCAAGGGTAAGTTTCAGGGTCTCTTTAGATGTGATTTGGCCTTTTATTCATCTTCTTAATAACCTTTTGCTTTTCCCATGAATGATGTCTCTAATGTTTGTCTATCTCATGCATCAAATCTGTTCTTGAGATGGTCTCTGAACTCAGGTGGAATATACTAAAGGTCATACCTTGGCTCTCACACACTTATTCTAATTATCTTCAGTTTCAGTTTGAACTTGCATGTGAGCAGTTAGTTGATCATCTGATCTATAATTGGCCCCTTGTCTTGTTCTGACTTCTGATGTTCAGGTTTTCCATAGTCACTTTCCAGAAATGTAATCAGTTTGGTTCCTGTATGTTCTAACTGATGAATTCCATGTGTATTCTTGCCTTTTATGTTGGTGGAAAAATGTATTTGCATTGAAAATATTATTGGTGTGACAAAATTCTATCATACAATCTTCAGCATCTTTTCTGTCACCAAGGCCATATTTTCCAGCTACTGAACCATCTTCTTTGTTTCCAACTTTTGCATTCCAGTCACCACTAATTATTAATGCATCTTGACTGTATATACAATCAATTACAGATGTAGAAGCTGTTAGAAATCTTCTCTTCTTTCATTTGTGTCCTTAGTAGAATAGTCATATTTTCTGGCCTTTCTTGTATATATGGATATTATTCCATTGTTGACAGCATTGTACTTCAGGAAAGACCTTGAGATATCTTTTTTTTTTTTTTTTTTTTTTTTTTTTTTTTTTTTTTTTTTTTTTTTTTTTTTTTGTGGTACTGGGAGTTGAACCCAGGGCCTCATGTGTGCATGCTCTGCAAGTGCTGGACTGCCGAGCTGCACCCCCAGCCCATTTTTTTTCCTTTACTTTTTGAGACAGGGTTTCCCTAAGTTAGGCAGACTGCCTCTGGTCTCGAACTTGCAATCCTCCTGTCTCCGCCTCCTGAGCCACTGGGATTACAGGCATGCGCCACCACGCCCGGCGAGATATCTCTTTTGATAATAAATGTAACCCCATTTCTCTGTAGGCTGTCATTCCTGGCATAGTAGACCATATGATTATGTGATTCAAAATGGCCATACTAGTTCATTTTAGCTCACTGATGCTTAGAATGTTGATGTTTATAGGCTCCATTTCACTTTTGTTGGTTTCTAATTTTCCTAGGTTCATACTACATCATTCTATGTTCCAATTACTAATGGATATTTGGAGTTGTTCCCTTTCATTTTAAGTCATGCCACATCAGCAAATGGAGGTCCCAGGGGCTTTACTCCATTACTATCATGGTCAACTCTATTTTGATGAGCAATTCCTAGTCTTTTGAGTGACTTCCAACCTGGTAGGCTCATTTTCTGGCACTATATTTGACAGTGTTTCTCTACTATTCACAGGGTTTTCAATGGCTAATTGCTTTGGAGCCTGCAACTGTACTACTGTGGAGTCTGATCCCATCAGATCTCAGAAGTTAAGCAGGGTCAGGCCTGGTTAGTACTTGGATAGGAGACCACCTGGAAACACCAGATGCTGTAGGCTTGAGAGGAGAACCAGGCAATCTGCTCCCAAAAAGTAATCAGCCATTAAAAACCCTATAAATAACAGAGAAGCACTAACAATAGTGTTTTGACTATGGTACTTTGGGTCACTGTGAGGTGGACACTGACTCTACAGCACCAAACAACAACAACAGTTGTTTTGGGAGTGGGCTACCATGTCCTTCCCTCTAGTCTATCTTAGTTCAGAAAATCGGCTGAAATCTGTCTACCATGGGTGATCCTGCTGGCATCTGTAATATTGTTGGCATAGCTTGTGGCATTACAGCCACACACAAGCTCTTACAGTAAGACAAACTGACAGACTAGAGAAATTAAAAGGAAACCACATATGCAAAAAAAAAAAAAGTAGAAAGTTTCTCTGCATGCCCAGGAAAAGTCATTGGCTTATAAAACTATGGTAACCCTTTGGTGTACCTCTGAAACCAATCCTTGGCACAGGTCAAAATCAGAAACAGTAAATAAAAAATGAAGACATCAAATCCTGGGAGTAGAGAATCTGATGTCTAGCATTACCACACTATTAGATTCAGATGTCCAGTTTTCATCAAAAAAAACTTAAGGCCTACAAAAAAACATAGAACATAGCCCTTTCAGTGAAAAAAGAAATTTATCAAAAGAAACTTTTGCTGAAAAAGTTCTAATGGTAGATCTATTAGACAAAATCTTTAAAATAACTGTCTTAAAGATATTCAAAAACTAAAGGTAGATAAGGAAAAAGTCAATAAAATAATGTATGAACAAAATGGAAATATTAATAACAAAGACAGAAAAGCTTAAATGAAAGCCAGGCACAGTGGCACACATCTGTAATCCCACCACCTCAGGAGGCAAAGACAGGAGGAGTGCAAGTTCGATACCAGAGGCAGTCTGTGTAATTTAGCAAGACCCTGTCTCAAAAAGTAAAAAAATGGGGTTAGGTTGTAGCTCAGTGGTACACTAGTTGCAAAGCATGCAAGCAGGAGGCTCTGTATTCAACCTCCAGTATGGCAAAAAAAAAAAAAAAGAAGAAGAAGAAGAAGAAATTCTAGGGCTACATTAGCAGTAAATGAAACTAAAAGCTTTTTTGAAGTATTTCAAAGTCATATTTGAGCAGGCAGGAGAAAATATCTGCAGATTTGAGGATAAGAAAGAAAATGGAAATTATTGACTCTTAACAACAACAACAAAAATATATGGATGAATCCAGGCATGGTGATGCATGCCTATCTTACCAGCAACTCAAGAGACAGAGGCAGGATGATCGCAAGTTCAAAGCCAGAGACAGCCTGGTAACTTAGCAATCTATGACTCAAATTTAAAAAAAAGAAACTTAAAAATGAGCTGGGAGGGCATCCCAGTGGTATAGCACTTGCAAAGTGTGTACAGGGATCTGAGTTCAACCCCCAAGTACTGCAAAAACAAAAACAAAAACAAAAAATCCAAAATATATTGAAAAAAATTGAGTAATGAATAGAACCTATGGGACTCTGTCAAGAAGACTAATGTATTTTAATGTAGGAGTTCCAAAAGGAGAATAGAGAGAAGAGCAATGTTTGAAGAAGCAATGGCTAGGAAACTCCCCACATGTGATGAAGGACATGATCATAAACTTCTGAGGATTTCTGCGAACTTCAAATGAATTGAACTCTAATAGACCCATATTGAGACACATTATAACAAAGTTTTTAAAGCCAAAAACAGAATCTTGAAATCAGTAGAGGAAAAACATTTAATCACATACAGTGTATTCTCAGTAAGATAATCAGCAGATTTCTTATCAGAAACTTTGGAGGCCAGGAGGTATTGGGCTAATTAAATGACTAAAAGAAAAAATGTTTGTCGATAAAGTCTACACCTAGTCAAACTATCTTTCAAAAGTGAGGGCGAAATTAAGACAAACAAAAGCTTAGAGAATTTATTGCCACTAAAGCTATCCTAGAAAAATTGTCAAGGGCCTCCTCCTGGATGAAATGAGTTATTACACTAACTCAAAGTCATATGAAAAAATAAGTAAATAAATAAAGCACTCAACAAAGATAGGTACATGGGCAATTACATAAGCTATAATTTTGAAATAATGATTCTTCATTACTCAAGACTGCAAAATTTAAAAATTTATTAGACTATACTTAGTATTCTTTGTAACTTTTATCTTTGATTCTATGTATTGATTCATACTGACATAAGAGACTACTACCATTAAAATGGGAGAAAGATGTGATAGTCCACTCCCAAAGCAATCCTGAAACAATCAGCCAATGAAAACCCTGTAAGAGTCGCTATGAATCAAACCCGACTCCACAACACCTAACAACAAACAACAACAACCTTTAAAAGAAAAAAGTTTGGAAAAGAAATAAAGATTTTCAGTATGTGCACATATTTTTCAAAATGTTTTTGATCCATGAGTGATTGAGTCCACTAATGCAAGATCCTCAGAAGACCAATGTTACTTTAAACATGAATGGATTAAGCTATCTATGAAAATACAGAGATTGGCAGGATCGATTTATTTATCTATTATGTACTTATTTATTTTTGTATTGCTTAGGGGATTAACCCAGGGCCTCACACATGCTTTTGAACCTTTTTTTTTTTTAATTTCTTTATTTTGAGATAGGGTCTTCCTAAGATATGCAGGCTGCGTCTGGCCTTATATTTGCAATCCTCCTGCCTTGCTTCTTGAGTGGCTAGGACTACAGGCATGTGCCACTACACCCGGTAACAGGATAGATTTAGAAACCATTGAACTATACTCTGTCAACAGTTGATCCATTTAAATCTGATGACACAAAATGAAATTGAAGGGGTAGAAAAAGATTTCCCATATACAGGTAGTCAGAAGAAAGGATAACAGTGCTAATTCAGACAAAATTGAATTTAATTCAAAAAAGTTTGGAAGAGGCAAAGATGATCATTACAAGTAAAGTTCAATGCATGAAAAGATATAACAATTGTAAACATTTATGCCTCTAAAAAGAGACTTTGGAAACTTATGAAACAAAAACTGACTGAATTGATGGTACAAATAGTCAGTTCTACAAAAATAGATGGGGGATTGAACACCTCATTGTCAATAATGGGTACAACATCCAGAACAAAGTTTAACAGATGAAAGAAAAAAAGCACATAATCATCTCAATAGATACAGAAAAACCTTTTGACAATATTCAGTAGCCTTTCATGATCAAAACACTCAAAAACTAGAAGTAGTAGGAAATTGCCTCAGCATAACAAAGCCAGGTTCAAAAGCCAGCAGTGTACCATTTTTCACAATCAAAAGGGTATGGACTCAACCAAGATGTCAATCAACAAAGGAGTGGGTTGAAAGATTGTGTGTTATATATACACAATGGAATATTACTCGGCAATAAATAGGGATGAAATTACATCATTTGCAGCAAAATAGATGGAAATCCAGAACATCATCTTAAGTGATCTAACCTAGTTCTGAAAAGAGAAATACCAGATGTTCTTACTCATATGTGGGAGCTAAATCTAACTTAAAGGAAGAAAAAACTGTACATATGTAGATATATAAAAATGAATAATAATACTTATTTAAGAAGGAAAAATATAAGCAAAGTTGAAAGAATAGGGGAGGGGATCAGTAGGGGTAGCAGAGGTTGGGGAGGGGAAATAAAGAGGAAAATGAGAGGAAAATTTCAAAATATATAATGCAACTATATTAATACATGGGACATATGGTTCTGTAAAATATGTAAGTTGATGAATATGTAAGCAAAATGATGTAATTGTTCCATAATGGATATAGTAAAAGTGTAATTACTCAGTACCCCACAAAGATTTAAAATAAATAGACAAAAAAAAAAAAAAAAAACCCAGCAGCGGACATCAGACTCAATGATCAGTGACTGAAAATTTTTCCTATAAAATGAGGAACAAACTAAGGATGCCTGCTTTCACCCCTTCTGATCAATATAGTCTTGGAAGTTCTAGTCTATATATTCAAGGTATAAAACATGGTGATGTGATATACATATGAATTGTGTACTGATTATATAAATCTATAAAGATTCTCCCAAACACTGTTAGAACTAATAAATGAATTCAGCAAAGTAGCATGATACAAAGTCAACACAAAAACGCATTAATAATGAATTAAATGAAAAGAAAATTAAGAAAACAGTTTAATTTACAAGCATCAAAAATAATAAAATACTTAAAATTTGATTGACCACAGAGGTGAAAGACTCCACTGAAAATGACAAAACATTACTAAAAGAAATTAAAGCAGAAGTAGAAACACATCTCATGTTCATGGATTGGAAACAATATTGTTAAGATGTCAATATTACTCAATGTAATCTTCAGATTCAGTGTAAACCTGTATTTAAAAATACATGATGTTTTTGCAGAAATTAGAAAAAGTTCTGCTGGGTGTACTGGCCCACACCTGTAATCGTAATGACTGGGGAGGATGGGGCAGGAGGACTGTGAGTTTCAGGCCAGAGGCAGCCTGCCTTAGTGATACCCTGTCTTAAAACAAAGAAAAAATCCTAACATTCCTGTGGAATCTCAAGGGACCATCTATAACAAAACTGAAGGACTCCCACTTTCTGATTTCAAAACTTACTATAGTGCTATGGTAATCAAAACAATGTGATACTGACATAAAGACAAGGTATGTCGACCAATGGAACAGAATAGAGATTCCAAATGCATATTCTTGCATATGTGGTCAAGTTCTTTAACAAGGCTGTAAGACCATTCAGTGGAGGAAAGGACAGTTTTCTCAACAAATGGTGCTGGGAAAACTAGATATCCTCCTGCAACACCATGTACAACAAAAATGGCTCAAAAACCTACTTGTAAAACCCCAAACTCTAAAACTCTTAGAAAAAATCATAGGGCAAAATCTTCACAACATGAGATTTGACAATGATTTCGTGGATATGATACCAAAAGCACAAGCATCCAAAGAAAAAATGGACACAAGACAATAAAAAAATATTGTGCATTAAAAGACACGATCAACAAATCAAAAAGGTTCTCCACAGAATGGAGGAAAATTGCAAATTACATATCTGATAAAGGATTCATATTCCAAATATTTAGAGAGCTCCTAAAACTCAACAACAAAAACAAAATACCAGATTCAAAATTTAGAAAAGGACTTGAAGAGACTTTTTACCAAAAGAGGTATTCAAATGGACAATAAGCACATGAAAAGATAGTCAATATTGATAATCATAAGGGAAATGCAGATTGAAGCAACAGGTGCTGCCTCAAACTCATTAGAGTGGCTACTGTCAAATAAGAGTTGGTGAGGATGTAATCAAAACACTTAGTGGGAATATAAAATAGAGCTGTAGAAAACAATATGAAAGTTCATCAAAATGTTAAAAATAGAATTGTAGTGCAGAAACATACCCAAAAGAATCAAAAAGACTTATACCCAAAACAATCAAAGGAGGGTCTCAAAGAGATATTTGTACATCTGCATTCATAGAAGCATTGTTAGCAATAGCTAACATTGAAGCCACTAATGATGGATAAGGGAAAAAAAAATATATATATATATATACACATACATACACACACACGTACATACATACACATAATGAAATATTCAGCCTTAATAAAGGAAGGGAATTCTAACAAATACTACAACATAGATGAAATTTGAGGACATTGTGCTAAATAAACCAGTCACACAAAAGAACAAATACTGTATTATTCCACTTATATATTACTTATAGTAGTCAAAGTCATAGACACAAAACGTAGAATGCTAGTTGCCAGGAGCTGAAAGCGGAGAATGGAAGGTAAATGTTTGTGGGTGTTGAGTTTTAGCTTTACAAGATAAAAAGATTTCTGGACATGGATGGCAGGGATGGTTTCCCAGTAAGCATGTATTTAATACATTTTAACTGTACAGTTGAAATGGTTTTGACATTAATTTTTGTATTTTTTACCACAATAAAAAATTGAAGAAGAAATATGTAGTCAAGCCATAAAACAACATGAAGGAAACTTAAATGCATATTCTACATAAAAGAAGTTAATCTGAAAATGCTACATACTGTATCATTCTATTATGGAAAAGCAAAACTATGGAGACACTTAAAATATTAGTGGTTGCCACTGTGGAAATCAATATGGAGGTATCTTAAAAAACTGAAAATAGATCTACCGTGTGACCCAGCTATAACACTATTGGGAATTTACCCAAAGGGAGATGGGTCGTCATACCACAGAGACACCTGCATCTCCATGTTCAATGCAGCACTTTTCACAATAGCAAGGATATGGAATCAACCAAAGTACTCTTCAACAGAAGAATGGATAAAAAAACTATGGTACATAGGCACAATAGAATACTACTCAGCAATCAAAAAAATGAAATGAAATAAGCAAAATGGATGGAATTGGAAAAATTATTTTAAGTGAATGAACACAAGCTCAGAAAGAAACACCACATGTTCTCACTCATACATGGGAGCTGAATCAAAATTATAAGAAGGAAAAAATCCTATACAAAGAAAAATAAAAGAAAAAAGCTAAGAATGGTATTATTATACGTGATCTAGAAAATGCATGTAATATTTCTGACAAGGTAAAAAGAAAGTTCAGTACAAGAAAAGTTTCTGTCTTAAACAACTAGAACCCAAGGATATATAGAAAAATATTACCATAAAAAGTAAATGGTAGAGAAGTCTTTGATGGGGGCGTGTGATGGGGGTAGCGTACAAGAGGGTAAGGGGGGACCTATATGAATAATGTACAACAAAATGCATATATGGGAGTGTCACAATGAAAAGCATGTCAGAATGAATCACATTAAGATGTACATTAAAAATTGCCAATAAAAACAAATTAGTGGTTGCCACAGGTTCACATGAGAGAGATGAATAGGCAGAGCTCAGCAGGACTTTTTAGAACAGTGAAACTATTCTGCACAATACTGTACTGTTATTGCATATTTATCCTGTTGTAGAACATCAGGAAAATGACCCAGAATTTGCATGATAATGAGATATTGGTACAGGTTCCTCAGTTTTTAACATGTATAGTTTCTGGTTCTAGATGATAATTGAGGGGAGCTTGGGTTGTGGGGAAGGGAAAGACTGCAAGGTTTTATTTGGAATGCTCTCTACGCTGATCAATTTTGCTGCTAACCCAAAATTGCTCTAATAATAATTGGTTAATTTTTACAAATGTGAATAAAGTTATCAGAAAATTTTATTTTATTTTATTTTATTTTGAGTCAGCTTCTTGCTTAGGTATGCAGGCTGCCTCTGACCTTGAACTTGTGGTTCTTCTGGCAATGTCTCCTGAGTTGCTGGGTTTACAGGCATGCGCTGCCTTGCCCAGCTAGGAAGTAAAATTTTAGAAATGATTTCATTTTTTCATGTGTGTTTAAACAAATCAGAAATCGTTTTTGCTTAGATACAAATATTATAAATCCTAATTATGTTGTTTTTAGGTGGCGGCAAGTGGTGTCCAGCTAGTAGCAACCCTGTGTATAACAGAACAGAGCACTACCCAACACGGTGCCATGCAGATGATCTTTTTATCTCTGAGACATTGTTACAGCCACTGTGTTTCTTCTCATTTTGCATTGTGCCACATCGGCAACTGGATTTCCCAGGGCTTTACTCCATTGCCATCATTAAGATTGACTGTACTTTGAGGTGGCAGCTTTTCCCCAGTCATCTTTCCAATGCCTTTCAGCATGGGGGCCTCATTTTCTGGCCCTGTATTTGACAATGCTTCTCTGCTATTCATAGGGTTTTCAATGGCTAATTATTACGAGTGTGGGCTTTAGGGTCCTTCTCCCTAGTTTGTCTTAATCTGGAGGTTCAGCCAAAACCTGTTTACCATGGTGGCCCTGCTGGTATCTGAAATACTGATGACGTAAGCTTTCAGGATCACAGCAAGACACAAGCTCCGACAGCACAATAAGCTGACAGATATGTGGGGAAATAGTAATTATAGTTCTAGCATATTCACCAGAAGACTCACAGTGAGATGGAAATGAATTACATTTTAAGTAAGAAGAATATTGTTGTAACAATGCTAATTGAAAGAATAATACATGTATCTTTTTTATCCTGAGTGATAGTACCTGAAGAAATCTGTGTCCTTAGAACAGGGAGAGATGGTATTTCCATAGAAGTTTTGAATATTTGAAGCACTCAGATATTGATAGCATTATTTCTTTATTGTACTAGCCTTCCCACTTTAATTAATTAACTAATTAATTAATTAATTATTTGGTAAATCCTTCACTAGTTCTCTCCATAACAAAAGGATTTAGTGAGATCAAAGTAGGAAGAATTGGAGACAAAAGAAGAAAAACCAGGAAAAGTAGATCCTTTCTTGGGTGGAAATATGAAATAGAAAAGATGAAAGGAAGAAAATAGAAAAATAGAAAAAAACTTATAAATTAATATGGGTTAGTCACCCATAGGAGAAAATATCAGTGATTTGCATTTCCTCATTGGTCAGCATATGGCTGCCTTAGGAGCATCTTGTCAGCAGTTATTTTTCATTCTTAAACCACACAGGCTATGTTGCCATTGGCTTTTTTTTAGGGAATTGGTTAGGTTTAAGAAATTTATATGCTAAAGAAAATATTGGGCTGGGATTTAGCTCAGTTGGTAGAGTACTGCGCTGCAGTCTCTGAGGTCCCGAGTTCAATTCCCAGCACCACAAAAATGGGAGAAGGACCTGGCAATCCACTCCCAAGGCAATCCTGAAACAGTCAGCCATTGAAAACCCTATGAGGGTCGCTATGAGTCGGATACCTACTCAACGGCACCTAACAACAAAAACAACGACATTGGTCAGCATTAAAAGAAAGAAGAGAAATGAGGTTATAGACAGTACAAGATTCCACCTAATACTGAAAAAGAAGCAGATAATAAGAGACAGGAAGTTATTTTTCCACACCACCACCAGCTGTCATTGATTCAAGATAGGTTGCTTTAAACTACTGGATGTCAGAATAGAAGAAGAAGAAGAGGGAAGATAATTTGAGTTGGTTAGTTCTGGGAAATATACTGAACAACCATCTAGAAGACGTGTGCTGCAGATCAGATATGTACATATTTATGTGTGTATATTTTGCATGTGTGACATTTTACATTGGCATTATGCTATTAATATAAAGCTTTTGGTCAACATAAACTAAATGTTGACTAAATAATTGACTATTGAATATGTTTCTTGTGTAAAACCAAATTTAAAATATCACCCATTTTCTACTTAATGTTCTGAAACAAAATACTTTGTTATAATTGCTATTTACATCTTTTCTTATTTAAAAATCAGATATGAAATTCATAATAATGAAAACTTGATATTTACAAGAGGTAAATTTGTAGAGCAGAAGTATAGGAGCTTCTGTCTTTATTTTTAGAATAGTCTTTTAGAATATATTAGGAAAAATAGCTAATGATGGTCTAGATTCTATCTTTAAAAAGTTTTTTGTCAACAATTTATTATTGAGTATCACTTATTATATAAGTACATAGTATAATAAATTTCATAGATATGTATTTTGCCTTAGTATGATTTTCCAGGATGATGAGCTTTCAATAAGGCCATAGACTTGCAAACAGCCTTACTTTATGCTTTCTTCTCTCCAGTATCTTAGAATAATTTAATGTAAAGTTTATATTTAGAGTCACAGAATTTATTGAGCTGCAAAAAATCTTGTAGAAAATCTAATTCATAAGCTATATTTTATATCAAGAAATAGAGACCTAAGGTAAATGCCCCACTCCAGCTCATACTTCATGCTTGGAATGAAGCTAGGTCTTATGTCTGAATCACTTAGTGTCAGCCCTGGGCTGCTTCTGCTGAACTGCATCATCTACATCCCTAGGGCTGCTCCCTTAAACATCTTCGGTCCTGCCATATAATTAACTTTTATTCAAATATAACCTAGTTTTTAGCTTTATTCTATCCCCTCTTTGCAATAAGCAATGTTGTTAACCCATATTATATTATATCCTACGTACTTCAGACAGTTTGTGAGGATAAAAAGTCAGTTTAAAACCATGAAGTTTTCTGAAAAAGGTCACCATCCTCCCAATATTGGCCTCTAGTGTTTTAGCATTGAATAGATTTCCAATATTTAAAAATTGTTACGTTTCACAGAAATATCCAGGTATTTCAGTTTTGGCAAGTATATGCCTCCAGTGCCTACAGCCATAGCGCTGTGGCATCCGAACCCTTCAGATCTCGGAAGCTAAGCAGGGTCGGGCATGGTTAGTACCTGGATGGGAGACTGCCTAGGAACACCAGAAGCTGTAGGCTTGGGAGAAGGACCTGGCAACCCCCTCCCAAAAATCAATCTGCCGTTGAAAACCCTATGAACAGCAGAGAAGCACTGACAATAGTGTTTCCCCTGTTGTACAGAGGGTCGCTATGAGTCGGATACGGACTCGAAGGCACCTAACAACAACAACAACAACATGCCTCCAATATGGCACTGGGATAGCTTTTTCCAGTGGCACTAAAAACTATTTAGCTAGGATATGTACTTTCTCTTTTACTCTCGTTCTTATCACTCCTTTCAAGTTTCCCAGTCTTTGACAAAGTGTCATATGTCTTTCAAGATTTTATGATTGCTTGCCTTATCTAATTTAAATTACTTAGCTTAATGTGTATATACCTTTGGAGATTTCAACTCTTTTACTCTGAAAAAAAAAGTTGAGATTAATAATACTAATAAATTTTTTCAGAACATGAGAGTAAGGATTGGGAAAGATATGTAAAAATGAAGAAGTTGATCAAATAATAAAAATGACTGACAATTCTTCAAATTCATTTTTAAGGCAAACATGTCCCAGGTAAGGCAAGTGGGATTGCTGGCTGCTGGATGTCAGCCATGGAACAAAGACGTATGCGCTGCCAGTGGAGACAGGTTTGCATATTGTGCAACTCTGGCTATCTATGTATATCAGGTAATATAATACTAATTATTTTCAATTTTTGATAAGTACAATTATTATTTGATTAATACTTCAGTCCCTGTCACAAGAGAAACATAATACTGTGATATTTGTATTTTTCTTTTTTGTTGTTTATATTATATTGGATTTTTATAATTGTAGAAAATATTTATATCATATTATTAAATAATAAATTTGATATAAGAAAATTATCTTACCAGTTGAAGAATGTGGATATTTGATATTTACAAGATGTAAATTTGTAAAGCAGAAGTATAGGAACTTCTGTCTTTATTTTTAGAATAGTATTTTACAATGTATTAGGAAAAATAGCCAATGATGGTCTAGATTCTATCTTTAAAAAGTTTTTTGTCAACAATTTATTATTGAGTATCACTTATTATATAAGTATATAGTGTAATAAATTTCATAGATATATATTTTGCCTTAGCATGATTTTCCAGGATGTTGAGTTTTCAATAAGGTCATAGAGTTATAGAGCTGTTGTTGTTGTTGTTGTTAGGTGCCGTCGAGTCGAATCCGACTCATAGCGACCCTATGTACAACAGATTGAAACACTCACCGATTCTGTGCCAGGCAAACGATCTTATTTATGTTTAAGCCCATTGTTGCAGACACTGTGTCAATACATCTGGTGGAGGGTTTTCCTCTTTTGTGTTGACCTGCCACTCTCCCAAACATGATGTCCTTCTCCAGGGATTGATCTCTCCTGACTACATCTCCAAAATATGTAAGACGTAGTCTGGCCATTCTTGCTTCCAAGGAGTGCTCTAGTTGCACTTCTTCTAGGACAGATTTGTTGGTTCTTTTGGCAGTCCGTGGTATATTCAATAGATGTCTCCAGCACCACAATTCAAAAGCATCAGTTCTTTTCCTGTTTCTCTTGTTCAATGTCCAGCTTTCACAACCATATGATGCCACTGAAAATACCATGGCATGAGTCACAAGCACCTTCGTGTTCAATGTGACATCTTTGCTTTTCAATACTCTAGAGAGACCTTTTGCCACAGCTTTTCCTAGGGCAATGCATCCATTGATTTCTTGACTGCTGCTTCCACGGGTGTTGATTATAGAGCCAAGCAAAGCAAAATCTTGGACAACCTCAAACTTTTCTCCATTGATTGTGAAGTTGCGTGCTGACCCAATTGTAAGAATTTTTGTTTTGTTGATGTTTAGTTGTAACCCATATTGAAGGCTATGATCTTTGATCTTCATCAGTAAGTGTTTTAAATCCTCTTCACTTTCAGCAAAAAGAGTGGTGTCATCTGCATAACGCAGCTTGTTAATGAGTCTTCCTCCAATCTTGATGCCACATTCTTCCTCATAAAGTCCAGCTTCTCGGATTATTTGCTCAGTATATAAATTGAAGAGATAGGGTGAAAGTATACAGCCCTGACGCCCGCACACCTTTCTCAACATTAAACCAGGCAGTGTTTCCTTGTTCTATTAGAACAACTGCCTCCTGGTTCATGTACAGAATTCTCATCAGCACAATTAGGTGTTCTGGTATTTCCAGTCAATAAAACATAGACAGACATCTTTCTGACATTCTCTGCTTTCAGCTAATATCCACCTGACATCAGCAATGATGTCCCTGGTTCCCTGCCCTCTTCTGAATCCCGCTTGACTTTCCGGTAATTCCCTGTCTATATACTGCTGCAGTAGTTTCTGAATGATCTTTAGTAGAATTTTGTTAGTGTGTGATATTAATGATAATCATCCAATAGTTTGCACATTCAGTTGGATCCCCTTTTTTGGGAATAGGCACAAATATGGATCTCTTCCAGTCAGTCGGCCAAGTAGCTGTTTTCCAATCGTGTTGGCACAAACATGTTAACACCTCCAGTGCTGCATCTTTTTGTTGAAACATCTCTATTGATATCCAATCAATTCCTGGACCTGGTGTTTCGCCAGTTCTTTCAAGGCAGCTTCCACTTCGTCCTTCAACACAATTGGTCCCTCTTCATATGCAACCTCTTGGAATGGTTGGTCATCTACCAATTCTTTCTTGTATAATGACTCTGTGTATTCTTCCCATCTTCTTTTGATGTTTTCTGCATCATTTAATATTTTCCCTGTAGAATCTTTGGCTACTGTTACTCGAGGCTTTACTTTTTTCTTCACTTCCTTAACCTTGAGAAACACAGAGTGTGTTCTTCCTGTTTGGTTTTCTGCCTCCAACTCCTTGCATATGTCATTATAATATTCGTTTTTGTCTTCTCGAGCTGCCTTCTGAAATCTTCTGTTTAGTTCCTTAACTTAATCATGTCTTCCTTTTACTTTAGCTGCTTGATGTTCAAGGGCAAGTTCTACTGTCTCTTTTGACATGTAATTTGGTCTTTTCTTTTTTTCTTGTCATTTAAGAACTTTTTGCTTCCTTCTTGAATGATATCTTTTATGTCATGCCACAACTCTTCTGGTCTCCTATCATCTGTGTCTAATGCATTAAACCTATTTTTGTAATGGTCTCTGAACTCAGGTGGGATATACTCCAGGTCATAGTGTGGCTCTCGTATACTTGTTCTAATTTTCTTCAGCTTCAGTTTGAACTTACATATGAGAAGTTGATGATCCGATCCACAGTCAGCACTTGGTCTTGTTTCAACATTTTGTATAGAGCTTCTCCATCGTCTCTTTCCACATATATAGTCAATTTGATTACTGTATGTTCCATCTGGTGAAGTCCATGTGTATAGTTTCCGTTTATGATGTTGAAAAAATGTATTGGTAATGAAAAGGTCATTGGTCTGACAAAATTCTTTCATGCGATCTCCAGCTTCCTTTCTGTCACCAAGACCATATTTTCCAACTACTGAGCCTTCTTCTTTGTTTCCAACCTTTGCATTCCAGTCACCAGTGATTATCAGTATGTCTTGATTGCATGTTTGATCTGTTGCATATTGCAGAAGCTGATAGAAGTCTTCCCTTTCTTCATTTGTGGCCTTAGTGGTGGGTGCATCAATTTGAATAATAGTCATATTAACTGGCCTTCCTTGTGGGCATATGGATATTATCCTATCATTGACAACATCATATTTCATGACGGATCTTGAAATGTCTTTATTGATGATGAATGCAAGCCCATTTCTCTTTAGTTTATCATTCCGAGCATAGTACACCATATGATTGTCTGACTCAAAATGGCCTATTCCGGTCCATTTTAGCTCACTGATGACTAGAATGTCAATGTTTATGCGCTCCTTTTCTCTTTTAATGATTTCTAATTTTCCTAGATTGATACTACGTACTTTCCATGTTCCAATTATTAATGGATGTTTACAGTTGTTTCTCCTCATTTTGAAACGTGCCACATCAGCAAGTTGAGGATCCTGGGGCTTTACTCCATTTCCATTATCACAGTAGACTCTACTTTGAGGAGGCAACGATTCCCCAGTAGTCTTTTGAGTGCCTTCCAACCTGGGGGGCTCATTTTCCAGCACTATATCTGACAGTGTTTCTTTGCTATGCATAGGGTTTTCAATGGCTAGTTGTCTCGAGAGTGGTTCGCCAGGTCCTACTCCCTAGTGTGTCTTAGTCTGGAAGCTCAGCTGAAAACCTGTCCACCATGGGTAACCTTACTCATATCTGAGGTACCAGTGGCAGAGCTCTCAGACTCATCACAACACACAAGCCCCCACAGTGCAGCAAACTGACAGACGTGTGGGGGGTAAAGGCCATTAGAATTTTTTATGTAATTGTTCAATTTTAATGCACAAGTATAGTGTATTAAGTATTCTTAACAGTAGAGCAATTTATCATCCATCTTTTAACAGTGCAGTTTCATAATACTGAAATATAACTGTATCAGATTGTTAATAAATTAATCTCTGCAAATAGTTTAATACCTATGGTGTGTGTGCAGATACTATATTGATATTTTGTACATTAAAATCAGTGAAGATCACTGATGTACAACATAGCTGCTTCATACATTTATTGTATTTATAGATTCTTCTACTAAGGTTTTAAAATATATAGCAGTTTTTTCTATTATATATTGGATACATTCACAATATCTACTTCATATAATTAAATTGCTGAATAATCTTCAACTTAAAAACTATTCATTTCTAAGTATAGAGAAAACAAAAATATATTTGTAAATAATCGACTTTAAAATTATTATTGCTGAAATGCTAATGAAATGAAAACACCATTGTTACTGAATTATCTTTAATAATCTTTTCACTATAGTTGCCCAATAATCACTAAGGCTATAGAACAAGAGCCTGCAGCTATAGCACTGTGGCGTCCAATACCATCAGGTCTCGGAAGCCAAACAGAGTCCAGCCTGCACTGGCAGTAGTGTTTCGTCTGTTGTACGTAGGGTCACTATGAGTTGAGTGGATTGCTTGATGGCACCTAACAACAATAGAACAAGAAGGAAGTTATAGAAGAGAAAACTTTAGGAAGTAATTAGATCATTAGATACAATAATCATTAGAACACTAGTCAAATTTTATATACAAAGATATTCACTGCAACATTATTTCTGATTGCAAAGATTAGAAGTTACTTAAATGTTAAACAATTGTATGAGGATTTGTTCTTTTAATATCAACTGAATCTCTTCTGGCCAAGCATTAGTTGACACTAAACATGAAACTATGAACAAATCAGGCAAATTCTTCTTGTGCAACTTACATTATTTGTAAGAGCAGGGGATGTTGTTATTGTTGTTGTTGTTATTGTTGTTGTTGTTAGGGGCCAGTCAGTTGGGTCAGACTCATAGCAACCCTGTGTACCACAGATGAAATATTACCTGACACTGTGCTGTGTCCGGAACTGTTTTCATTGCTTCTCTGTCATTCATGGAGTTTGGGATGGCTGATTATTTTTTGGGAAATGAGCTGTCAGGTCCTTCACCCAGGCCTGCAGCACCCAGTATTCCCAGGCAGTCTCCCATCTAAGTACTGATCAGGCCTGACCCTGATTAGCATCTGAGATCTGACAAGATCAGATGCCAGGGTGACGTGGCTGCAGGCCGGGTGTATAGAGAGGTCATAAAATACATAGTCAATACATAAATGTTTCAGGAGGTACAACAAAGACAATAAAATAGATAAGATAAAGAGTTATGGTACAGGTTCTTAGGAGAGTTACAAATTTAAGTAACACAATCTGAACACATCTCTCTAAAGAGGTGCTTTTGAACTCAAATCTGAGCAGATAAATAAATAACCATGAGCAAGTCAGTAGGGAGAGCTTTAATGGCCAGGAGAACAGCAAGCATAAGGCTGTAATGTGGAAATGAGTTTTCCTTATTAAAAAAGAAGTTCAGAACAAACAAAGAAGAACTTGATATCAAGTGACTTTGACAAGATTAGTAGAAGTGTGATAATACAGGAAATTAAAAGCCATATTAGCAGTTACTGTTTTCCTGTAAGTATATGGTTAAAGAAATGTCATTATATATAATATTGTTGTTGTTATGTGCCATCAAGCCCTGTCTGACTCATAGCGATAATATGTTGTTGTTGTTGTTGTTAGGTGCCCTTGAGTCTGTATCCGACTCATAGCGACCCTCATAGGGCTTCCAATAGCTGACTATTTCAGGATTGCCTTGGGAGTGGATTGCCAGGCCCTTCTCCCATTTTTGCAGTGCTGGGAATTGAACTCAGGACCTCAGAGACTACAGCGTAGCGCTCTACTAACTGAGCTAAATCCCAGCCCCTTAGCGATAATCTAGTGATTTTTAAAACCCTAAGCAAGGTCAGGGGAGGTGGCTCAGTAGTAGTGTGCCTGCTTATGTGAACAAGACCATGGGTTCAATCCCTGGCACTGTAAATAAATAAATAAATAAATAAATAAGTAAATAAATAAATAAAGGTGTTTTTTTTAAAGCTTAAGCAATACAATGGCAGATTCATTATATTCTGAAAGAAAAAAAAAACTAACAAAATGACATGCACAATATAATCCAAACGATAAAATGAGAAATTAATCCACTAATTAGTGGAAGCACATTTATAAATGAAATAGGAAAAATGGACTATTTATTTCATCCCTTACATGTAAAAATAACATAGTACCCATCTGAAACCAGCAATATAAAAAGAGTGATACCACTGCTCTGGAAGGGAAAGGACAATAATATAAAAATGAGC
>VMDO01019745.1:0-13024 GCA_007922755.1 Pedetes capensis
TTCCAGGTCACTAAGACATGGATCCAACAGCCAAAGGATCAGTAGGGGGAAATCTCTTGAAACCTTGACTCAAGACGTAAGTTCTAAGGGATGCTTTGGATTCTGGAAACGAGATTATGAAAATGTGCTTAGACAGTTGCAGTGCCTGGGTCTTTCTGTCATCTTGAAAGCTCTCCTAAGACTTCATAAAAGAGGGAATCAGGAGATTCACAAAACAAATTACCAAATACTGAAAAGCAATGACAGACAACTAGAAAAGACCCAGATCCCCCCACATAGAGCACATGGCTTAGTGAAAAGAATAACACAAAAGTGATATGTCAGTTTCTTTTGACTGAAATTACGGACATTTATATCATTTTATAGGAATGACTTACATCATTAACTTTGGGTATTTACCAAATTTCAAGTGTTCTAGAATCTGGATCCAGTGTCTATAATTTAAGAGCTTTACAAATTAGGAAATAAAAGCTTTTTCAAGCAGAACTTTTCTGTCAAACGTGACATAGAATTTTCAAAAAAATTCTTCACTTCTAAACTCTTGGCTGTTCATGTGTTCACATACTAACACAATGAATATTTATCAAGTGTTTATTATGTGTCAGGTCGAGTTCTAAGTGATCAGGAGTAATGGAGACAAAAAACAAATTCTCTGCCCTCTTGGAGCTTACATTCTAGTAAGAGAGATGACAATAGGCAAGTAAATAGTGGATTTTCTGAGAGTGATTTCTTTTTATTTTCCACCATCTCCCTATTTCCGTGACGGATTTGCTTTGTTCTACAAAATAAAGTATGGTAGAGAAATCAAAGATGGGGATTTGAGGACAAGGAATTTAGAATTTTAGATAGAACGGTTAGTTTCTCTACCTTAGCCAAAAAATAATAATAATAATAAGCAAAGGAACAAACCCTTTGAAAAATACACAGAGGCCAACATACATAAGGTCGCCATGAATCAGACCCCAACTAGATGGCACCTAACAATACCATGCTAAGATTACCACATATGACTTACAAGTTAGTGAAGCGCTGATGAAAATATAAGCTTAGTTTGAATCTGATAACTTGGCTGAGAAAGCAGTCATAAATGTCCAGAGCCAAGGACGACACTTCAGAAAGGCCAGCTAGCAAGAGCGTTCAATGTACTACATCTGCTTGCACTCTGTAAAAATTGCTGTTAGTCCACATAGACTGTCCTTACTAAGAATTCAAGGCAAAATTGAGAACTAGGAGTTGATGATGAGAACAGCAGGTATTGGTGCAGGGCTCTGTTTCTGTCATGATTTTTAATATCCAGAGCTCTGGCTGATTGGCTGTCATTATTATGGAATTGTGATCAGACCTGGCACAAGACCTATGCACTTATCATTTCAGAGTTGGACACATTACATGGAGAACACTTCCAGAGGAAAATTAAGAGGCAACACTTAGAGTATTTTCCTTCAGTGTGATTCGATACAAATGTCCAGTCTCCTTAAGAATCAAATTAGAACACAACTTGGAAACTATGTGTTCAAATACATACAACAAATGCCCTATTAGGATACCTTTAATTCCAGAGGTTTACTTCTTCTTCAAAGACTTCTTATATTTTTCATATAGGTGTATAACAAAATCCATCCTCCATCTTCCCTATGGCAAAATGTCATAGGGTTCAGATCATTGCCTATGACATCTTTAATAATGTCTTCCTTCCATAATAGAAGGCATTTAAATTAGAGCAGTTGACGTAGAAGATACAGATAATTAAATCTAAGGAATGCTTCCTATGATGTCTATCAAGTTGTTTGAACAATGGCCCCCCACCTCCCGCAGAGTCCACATGACAATAGTCCAGGTCTTACGTGGTCTGCTCCTTGCCTGTCTCTTCCTACTCAGTTCCCTGCTCTCCAGGCTCCTCCCACACAGGCATCATGGCTGTTCTGTGTGTGAACATGTGTGACCACAACCTCTGGATGAACATGTCTCAGCAGCTCTGCAGGAGCCCGCACCCTAGCTTCCTTCAAATCTTTTGCCCAAATGTTTGCCCAAATAGCACCTTCATATTGAGTCTCCCTGATCTGTCAGTTTTGTAACATCCCATATGCTTTGCATCCATTTTTTTTTAAATAAGAGTACTAACTATCCTGTAATAGTTACTTGCTTGTGAAAGTTGGACAATGAGTAAGAGAGACAGAAAATCTGACACTTTTGAGTTATGATGCCAGAGACAAATACTGCATATACCATGGACTGCCAAAAGAACCAATAGATTTGTCCTAGAGGAAGTGCAACCAGGGTGCTCCTTGGAAGCAAGGATGGTTAGACTGTCTCTTATGTATTTTGGACATGTTGTCAGGAAGGACTAATCCCTGGAGAAGGACATCATGTTTGGGAGATTGTCAGGGCAATGAACAAAAGGAAAACCCTCAACTAGACAGATTGACACAGTGACTGCAACAATGGGCTTAAACATAATAATGCCTGTGTTCCTGGCATGGCATCTGAAAGCGTTTTGTTCTATTGTTCATAGGATTACTGAGTCGGACCCGACTCGATGGCATCTAACAACAACAAGAACAATGTACTTATATAGTTTGATATATTTTTTGTCTGTCTCTTCTCGATGAGACCCTCAGCTCGACAAGAACAGAGACTTCGCTACTTTATTTTTCCTCTTGCCATATCCTCAGCACTAGAGTAGGGCCTGGCACATCATGGAATTTTGATAAACATGTGCTGAATGGTTTACTTTTTAGAGGAATAAAACAGCCTTGCTAAGATAATTATGTTGTTGTTAGGTGCTGTCGAGTCGGTATCCAACTCATAGCGACCCTCATAGGGTTTTCGATGGCTGACTGTTTCAGGATTGCCTTGGGAGTGGATTGCCAGGCCCTTCTCCCATTTTTGCGGGGCTGGGAATTGAACTCAGGACCTCAGAGACTGCAGCGCAGCCCTCTACCAACTGAGCTAAATCCCAGCCCAAGATAATTATGGTCATTAAAAAACTATATGTGTGTGTGTGGGCGTGTGTGTGTGTGGGCGTGTGTGTGTGTGTGTGTGTGTGTGTGTGTGTGTGTATAGCAGTTTTATGTATATACCATTGTTGTTGTTGTTGTTGTTAGGTGCCATCAAGTCATAGAGACCCTATGTACCACAGGGGAAACACTATTGTCAGTGCTTCTCTGCTGTTCATAGGGTTTTCAATGGCAGATTGATTTTTGGGAGGGGGTTGCCAGGTCCTTCTCCCAAGCCTACAGCTTCTGGTGTTCCCAGGTGGTCTCCCATCCTGGTACTAACCAGGCCCAACCCTGTTTAGCTTCCAAGATCTGATGGGATCGAATGCCACAGGGCTATGGCTGCAGGCAATATATACCATACAACATAGTTTATATATAGTTTGTATATGGTGCATATAGGAAAGGATATGGATTTCAGGTTTTAAAATATACTGCTATTTTTGGCCTTTAAAAAATCTTCCATTGTAACGCACCTCCTTTCAATTTATCCCTAGCATTCCAATACAGTGAGATACAGAAATGCCCAGAGAGAAGACAGTGAAATAAAGATGATTCAGGAGAAGAAGGAGCAAGCTGAGATGAAAAGGTACGGGGGCAGCCGTGTTCCGTGGCTCCTGTCTCAGTGGCAAATCCCGCCTTGGCTTCATTCTGCCTTCCATGTTCCCTTGAAGGAAAGTGCAGGAGGAGGAGCTGAGGGAGAATCACCCGTACTTCGACAAGCCCCTGTTCATAGTGGGCCGGGAGCACAGGTTCCGAAACTTCTGCCGGGTGGTTGTCCGAGCTCGCTTCAACGCGTAAGTGAATTCCCTTGCGGCCTGGTGTTGGCTGGGGTCGTTTGCACAGCAGGGGGACTGTCAAGGGTAGAAAAAGGAACATGTAGTCCTAACGGGGTCATGAAAGAAACTGCGGGCTAATTAACCATGCTGCTCATCTTTGCTGAGTGCCTGGCCAGGTGGGGAACAAGCAAAGGTTACAGGTAGGGAACACTCCTAGAAAGCTCACCTTGGTAAAAGCACCGCATGGCTGTGTTTATCTGTGCATCTCCACAGTCATCTGACGTGTTTATGCCAAGGTTATGAACTCTATATTTTATTTTGAACATACTGAAATAAAAGAAAACTAAATGACATAGTGAAAATCATTCTTCATCTCTTCTATGAGTCTTGTAGGTTTTTTTGTGATCAAAATGGGCCAATTGGTTTATTCCAGAATAGAGAGAAAATGAACTCATGCTTCCATTACCAAATGTTACAAGAAGAAAACCCACTGGCCACTGCCTCTGCCCCACCAACACGGAAGAAATGAGTGAGAATCTATCAGAAGGCCAAACCATGGTGATTTGTGGAGACTTAGCCAAGTTTCATAGGCAACCAATGAAGGAAAAGAATTTTTGTCAAGTGTAACTTTATTGTCCTGAAATCTTCCCATCTTTCCCTTGGGAGGTTGGACCTTGTCTGTTGCCATCATTTGTTGTTGTTTTTGTTGTTAGGTGTCATCGAGTCAGGTCTGACTGCTGGTGACCCTATGTACAACAGAACAAAACACTTCCCGACATTGTGCCATGCCTGGCACTGTCAGTGCTTCTCTGCTATTCATAGGGTATTCAATGGCTGATTGTTTCAGGAGTGGGCTACCAGATCTTTCTTCCATTTTTGCAGTGTTGGGGATTAAACCTAGGGCCTCAGAGAGCACAGAGCAGCACTCTACCAGCTGGGCTAAACCCCAGTCCCAATACCATCATTTAGGTAAATTGACCTCCTTATTTGATAATCAGTTGTTGTTATGAGGCACTGTGGAAATGGTGTCCAACTCACAGTGACTCTATGTACAACAGGCGAAACACTATTGTATTTCTCTGCTATTCATAGAGTTTTCAACGGTGATTATTTTTTGGGAGTGGGTTGCTGGGTCCTTCTCCCAAGTCTACAGCACCTGGTGTTCCCAGGTGGTCTCCCATCCAAGTACTAACCAGGTCCGACCCCACTTAGCTTCCCAGATCTGATAGGATCAGATGCCACAGTGGTAGTGCTGCAGGCTGATAATCAGTAGCATATGGTAATCACTATTCATTATAGGCTGAATCCCCACCCCCACCCTCACCCCAACCCCTAAATCCATATATTGAAGTCCTAACCTCCAGTATAAGGAATGAGTCCATATTTGGAGACAGGAATTTAAAGAAGTAATTAGATTAAAATGGGGTCATTAGGGTATGCCCCAAATCCAATGTCACATTTCCTTAGAAGAAGAAGTTTGAACATAGACACACTCCTAGAAAAACTAATTGAAGACCCATAGGGAGAAGATGACTGCAGAAGTCCAGGGGAAAAGCCTGAACAGAGCCTACGCTCACAGTCATCCAAGGCGCCAACCCTCCTGACACCTTCATCTTGGACTTCCAGCATCCAGAACCTCCCTTGCTTAGGCTTCCCAGTCTGTGGTACTTTGTTACAGCAGCTCTGGGAGCCCTATACACATGGTCCTAACATCACAGGGCTGGGGGAGACCTCAGGGACATTGTGGTATCACATTTGCCCCCTCCTCCAGCCACAGAAGACATTTAGGTCTTCAGGGGTTAAAATCTTTGCTCATGGACCCCAGCTAGTGTGTGGTTCTATCCTGATTGCAGTCTACTGTGCTTTCTGCTGTTCTAGAAAGACCTTCACAATTGAAAGCACCTGAGTAATAATCATTGAAAACATCCCCAAGTTTCCACAAAGGGAAGGAAGAAGATGGCAGTTTAGATGGTGATTTGATCAGCGCCCAAATGGGTTTCTCATCTTGTATTATCCTCTTGGCTGCCGACACCTTAACATCCAATTGCTAATTCTCCCCTTCATTTAGTGTGGTATGATTCTCCTTTTTAGCAACGCAGCTGAATAAACTGATGAAGACTTTATTATAATGGGGAACACGCACATGAAGACCAAGACCGTCAGAGCCTGCCTGACGACTCCTCATGGGCTTCCTAAAAGTGAAACTTACAAATCTCCCTCCCAGGAAATTCTATATGAATTATTCCACAAGACTTCAGTGAAATATAGGGTGAAGGACTCTATTTAACTTAGGGAGTGCCTAACTAAATAATTATGAAGAATATCTTTAAACCACTAAAGCAAAGATTTTAATGAGCATTTTGAAATGAAAGCCACAACTTAATTTTGTAGTAGTACTATCAGAAATTTTTGAATGGAGTCTCTAATCCTAAAATCAAATATTTTGAGAACTATAAGATTTTATGTTCCTAAGCATCAACTGCAAATTCTTCTGATTTTGCTGTTATCCCATGTTCTCTGCTTTCCATAGTCATGTACAGTTAGCATATTTTATAATGGACATTTTAGAGAAGATATAAAGGAGATTTTAGGTGGATAAATGTTTTTCAATAGTATACTGCCAAGCTGTAACATGCTCACCATGTTGCAGAATTTCATATGCTTGCTCTCTCTTACAGATCTAAAACAGACCCCGTCACAGGTGCTGTGAAAAATACAAAGTACCACCAACTTTAGTAAGCATTCCAAGCTTTGTTTTCCATACACATCTGACGTTTTCATGTGCTATTTTATTCTGCAGAAAAAGTATAAAAATTATTATTTTCCTTTCACATAGTGCTATGAAATAGATAATTGAGACTTGCTTTGAAAAATATCAGTTAGGGTAATACAGCCACAGAAACCATCATCTCTGACTCTTGGCAGACTTTGTTGCTCAGTTTTCTGTGCTCTTTGGCAGTGATCTGCTGGGACTGGTCACTTACCTGGACTGGGTCATGATCATTGTGACCATCTGCTCTTGCATTTCCATGATGTTTGAGTCCCCCTTCCGAAGAGTCATGCATGCACCTACTTTGCAGGTACGGCTGCTAAATTCAGCTCCCAGCGGGGTGATAAAATGCTAACCTGCAATTTTGCCATTCATTGTGACCAAACTGCCTTTGGCCCATTTTAGATCGCCGAGTATGTGTTTGTGATATTCATGAGCATTGAGCTTAATCTGAAGATTATGGCAGATGGCCTATTTTTCACTCCAACTGCTGTCATCAGGGACTTTGGTGGAGTAATGGACATATTTATTTATCTCGTAAGTCTTTGGTTATTTCCTCAATATAAAATGTCATGGTTTTGTAAAATATCCTGCATGTCTTGGTGTAAGAGAGAGATGTCTAAGGTCTATTTGTCATAACTGTATTCTTAAATGGAATATAGAGTAGTCCATTATATGCAAATAAGGGATATGTATGTTAAATCTAAATAAATAATTGAAATAAAATACATTAAAATATTTCATAAATATTTATATTGTTGAAATACATTGATCACTGTTTTATATATGAATGAGACATGCATTCATAAAATCTAAAATAGCAGAGCTAGTCTGCATCCCAGAATTCTTGTGGCTCCTATAAAACAAAAATCTCTATGGCAGCTAAACCATGTTATTGATTCTCCAGCCTCTTGTTATTAAAAGCAAGCTAAAGTTACTATGCCTGCAGCCATAGCACTGTGGCATCTGATCCTGTCACATCTTGGAAGGACCTAGCAACCCACTCCTAAAAATCAATCCACCATTGAAAACCCTATGAGTAGCAGAGAAACATTGACAATAATGTTTCCCCTGTTGTATATAGGGTTTCTATGAGTGGGACTCTGACTTGATGGCATCTAACAACAAACAACAAAAGTTACTATAGGGTAGGGTTTAGCTCAGTTGATAAAGTGCTGCTCCACACTCTCAGGACATAGGTTCAATCCACAGCACCACAAAAATGAGAGAAGGATTTGGCAATCCACACCCGAAACAATTCTGAAACAATCAACCATTGAAAACCCTATGAGGGTTGCTATCAGTCAGACCCGACTTGGGGACACCTAACAACAAAGTTCCTATAGTTGGACCCCCCTCTCCTAATTCCATTGCATAGTATACCTGGGTATAGCAGGTGCTCATTCAAGTGTTCAATTGAACTAAATTGGGAAACCAGAGGAGTGAATGCAAAGAAATTTCATTTTCCTACGTATCCAAGAAGATACAAGATCAAAGTCTTTGCAGGTACAAGGAGAATTATAGTAACAAGGAGCATATTGTTAGTCATTAATAAAACATGTTACATCAGTGGAGCCCCAAGTTATTCGGGGTACACACACAGAATGAGCACCCCTATTCCTGCGTACTCCGGATGACTTTCTTTGCAAGCCTCGAACAGGTTCATTTTCAAAGTTAACATCCTATGTACCTACCTATGCGTGCCGGTCTCCCATAACACATGGAGAACGTGCTGAATGAAAAGTCGGGGCCAGCTGGCTCTCAGAAAATGTGGACGGTAGAGGAGAAAGTGTATAAATTCCAGAGGTGATTTTTCCCCTCTAGGTGAGCTTGATATTTCTTTGCTGGATGCCTCAAAATGTGCCTGCGGAATCAGGAGCTCAGCTGCTCATGGTTCTTCGGTGCCTGAGACCTCTGCGGATATTCAAATTGGTGCCCCAGATGAGGAAGGTTGTGCGAGAGCTTTTCAGTGGCTTCAAGGAAATTTTTCTGGTACGTCATGAGACATGCATTCATAAGATCTAAAATAGCAAAGCTGGTCTGAATCCCACAATTCTTGTGGCTCCTATAATACAAAAATCTTTGTGGCAGCTAAACCATGTTATTGATTCTTCAGCCTCTTATTGTTAAAAGCAAGCTAAAGTTACTATGCCTGCAGCCATAGCACTGTGGCATCCAAACCCATCAGATCTCGGAAGCTAAGCAGGGTCAGGCCTGGTTAGTACCTGGATGGGAGACCACCTGAGAACACCAGGTGCTGTAGGCTTGGGAGAAGGACCCAGCAACCCACTCCCAAAAATCAATCCGTCATTAAAAACCCTGTGAATAGCAGAGAAGCACTGACCATAGTGTTTCCCCTGTTTTACAAAGGGTCCTGATTGACCTTTGCTTCCAGTTCACCACAGACTAACACTGTCACGTAGCTAATGAGGGGATAATGGTAGTCTTGCAGGTCAAGGTCAAGTCTCTAGTTCTGTTCATTCCTAGAGGGTTAGAAGGCAATCCCAAAACACAATGCACACATTTCACCCATGGACACTTTGGGCTTCTCATTTTATTTAATTCAATGAATAATATTTTGTAAACTAAAGAGAAGGCTTCTAGAAAGTACAAGGAATGGCAAATTCAAAGAGGTCATATCCACTAACACTTTGAGACTTCACTTGACCCTTATTTCTGCTCTGGGTTTTAGTTTCTCCATCTAGTGATTATTATTAGGCTGGGATTTAGCTCAGTTGGAACAGTGCTGCACTGTAGTCTCTGAAGTCCCGAGTTCGATTCCCAGCACTGCAAAAATGGAAGCAGGGCTTGGCAACCCACTCCCGAGGCAATCCCGAAACAGGCATTAAAAACCCTATGAGGGTCACTATGAGTCAGATACCGACTCGACGGCACCTAACAACAACAACAATCTACCAATTAAGGATAAGAAGATTCAACCCCATCTACTTCACAAGTGGGATTAGGAATTAACGCATTTGGGGTTCATAATCTTATTCTGTGTGTCCCATTAAACTACATCATAGAATGTCTCTAGATCATGGGTGTGTTAACAAAACAATGAAACAATGCAACATCCAGATATACCTTACTTTAAGCAACTTCAGTATATATTGAGGGATCCTTGCAAATGTGATTCAAGGGAGAAACAGTCTTTTTAGTTGGACAAGCATCACTTTGGGGTCTTAGGGCTGGAGATAAAATAAGGGATAAAAGGCTCACAGCTCAAAATCTGTGCAGAAGGCTTTCTGCCTTCCAAAGGAGTGATCAAAGCATTCTTTTTATTATGGATGAGTTCTGCTTGTGCATGCAAACCAGGAATTGGTTTCCACAAGCTTGTTTGTATTTTGCTTTGTAGAAATATACCTATGGTGATGGATTAGCTATAGTTTTAGTTGATAGGAAGGTATTTTAAGGATAGAATGTGACGTGACTACAGTTGCTAATATGCTTTTTTTTAAATGTGTTTCAAAGTCCTTATTTCCTTGTCACAAAAGCATAAAACTGGCTTTTTACACAGCGGGACATGAAGGAAGGAAACAAGTTATCAAACTATCATGTCTATGAATGTTTCAACTGCTGCTGGAGTTTAGAAGGGAATCTATGTATTCCTTTCTCCTGATGATATTTCTATGTAACTTGCGATATTTAAGGCACAGCGCAGTTGTATTTGTTCATTGCAGAATTCGCCCTTTGCCACTTCTCTCTGCTGATACCAAAGTAGCAGCCAGCAGAGGGAGCCTGAGTTAACTAACAGATTTGCTGCTCAGGGCTAAATCATCTCCTGTCCCTGTGTACAGCACATTGTACTAATACACACCCTCATGCTCACAAGAAAGCAAAGCCACTGTGTCTCTAATTTACTCTCTGCTAATAAGGGTAATAAGGCCGGCAGCCATAGCCCTGTGGCATCCGATCCCATCAGGTCTCAGAAGCTAAGCAAGGGCGGGTCTGGTTAGTACTTGGGTGGGAGACTGCCTGGGAACACCAGGTGCTGTAGGCTTGGGAGCAGGGCCCTGTAACCAACCCACTCTTAAAAAACAATCTTCCATTGAAAACCCTATGAACAGCAGAGAAGCAGTAACAATACTGTTTCGCCTGTTATACGTAGGGTTGCTATGAGTCAGATACCGACTTGAGGGCTCCTAATAACAACGCCTGCAGCTGTAGCCCTGTGGCATCCGATCCCATCAGATCTCAGAAGCTAAGCAGGGTAGGGCCTGGTTAGTACCTGGACGGGAAACCACCTGGGAACACTAGAAGCTGTAGGCTTGGAAGAAGGACCTGGCAACCCCCTCCCAAAAATCAATCTGCCATTGAAAACCCTATGAACAGCAGAGAAGCACTGACAATAGTGTTTCCCCTGTTGTACAGAGGGTCGCTATGAGTTGGATACCGACTCGACAGCACCTAACAACAACAACAATAACAACAACAAATAAGGATAAGAATCTATTTTGAGAAAATCAGGCAAAATAGAATTATTTAAATATTTTTCTTTATTCCATTAAATAAAATTCTGATATTAAAATCAGAAAAGTCCAAATCATGTAAAAAATACGTTTTCCTGTTTTCTTAGGTGAAATATGTATGTATCTATTTTAAAAATTCAAAGTCATTAATTTCTTTCTTTTGACATTTCAATAAAGGCTAATTGAATGACTATGGTGGAGAAGTTAAAAGATAACAAAAATCCATGAATTTTATACAATGTGATCTAGAAAGTCCTGTTTACATCACTGTTTAAGCCAAATGTTAAAAGATATCATAAAAAAACATGAATTTTATGCTGTGTGATCGAGTTTATATCACTGTGTAAGCCAAACCTAATGTTTAATTTTTACCAAGCGATTTACTATTTCATCAATTTCTTTCAGGTCTCCATTCTTTTGCTGACATTAATGCTTGTTTTTGCAAGCTTCGGAGTTCAGCTTTTTGCTGGAAAGCTAGCCAAGTGCAATGATCCCAACATTATCAGAAGGGTAAGATGCTCCTGTCTGCCTCTTGAAAATAAAAACTAAAGAAGTTTACCATCCCTTGGGAAGCATGTGGTACAGTAGCTGCCCAGGCTACTAGAGAATCCCCCTCACAAAACCCTAAGAATTCCCTTCCCAACACTACAAATTTCTCTTTGTCTTAAGCATGCTCTGTGTCTCTTCTGGCTGGGAAAGGATTCTGAGAATCCTTTCAGATCTCAGATCTTCCAGCTGTCTCCTGCTACCATGGCAGGCAGTCACCCAAAAGTCCAGAGGGTCATAGCTTAAAGGCTTGTACATGTCCCCTCAGGTCTTCCCTGACCTGATCCTGCCTTTGTTCTCCCACGAGACTCAGACCAGCAAACAGCCTCTCTGCAAAACTGCACAAAAGGCGAAGGTCGACTCCTGCCCCCTTTCCCATCCCTTCTCTACTCTCGGTGTTCTCTCCACAAGGAAGCCAATAGCTGCACATTCGCCCTTCACTCCCAGAACAGTGTCTCTATGACAGTCGACGGGGACCCCAACAAAGACCCCGACCTGAACACCTCACTCCAGCTCTCCTGTCTCCGTCAGTCGGCGCTGCTTCCCCAGTCTCAGCAACTTAAGGGCATGTATGCACTGCATCGTGCATTGGCTGCTCAGCTCTGCCCCAAACGACCACTCAGGCACTGGAGTTCCTCCTGTCTGGTGCATCGACCCTTCGCTCTGTCCTCCGGCCTTCTCTGTTTAGCAGGCAGACAAGAACAGAGAACCAGCTCTGTCACAGCGGGCTTTGGGCTAAGCTTACGATGCTACCTATCCCTTCAAACCACATTCCCACCGAAAGAGCGCAGCCTCATGACGCTGGAGGGGAGGCTGGGAGTTGCAGATGGCTGGTGTTCTCTGCAAAAAAAGGGCTACTGTTTAGTTAATACTTAGCCAACTCTGCCATACCATCTCATGTCCCATTCTCTTAGGATTCTTTTCTACGTTACAAATAAATTAATGAAGCAAACGAAGCCCAGCTGATGTATCAACTAGCAAAATTATTTTCTCTTCTATCCAAATAAAATAATACCTTTTCCCCACTAACTGTGGATCTCCAAAAGGCCTAATAGAACTGAACTTTAACATTCTATGTGTCAGCAGCGCGGTGGCGCACACCTGTAATCCCAGCAGCTTGGGAGGCGGAGGCAGGAAGATCGCAAGTTTGAGACCAGAGGCAGTCTGTGTAATTTAGCGAGACCCTGTCTCAAAAAGCAAAAAAATGGGCTGGGGTGCAGCTCAGTGGTCCAGCACTTGCAGAACATGCAAGCACAAGGCCCTGGGTTCAACCCCCAGTACCAAAAACAAAAACAAAAACAAAACCTTCTATGTGTCTAGAAAATCTGGTTAATATAGATTTTTAGGTTGTACAAGATATAAAGCAATTATTAGTTCTCCGAATATTATAAAATGCAGATAATGTCTTTGTGCAGTCAAAATACACTATGTTGTTGTTGTTGTTAGGTGCCGTCGAGTCCT
>VMDO01019745.1:13124-39104 GCA_007922755.1 Pedetes capensis
ACCCTATGTACAGCAGATCGAAACACTTGCCGATTCTGTGCCAGGCAAACAATCTTATTTATGTTTAAGCCCATTGTTGCAGACACTGTGTCAATCCATCTGGTGGAGGGTTTTCCTCTTTTGCGTTGACCTGCCACTCTTCCAAACATGATGTCCTTCTCCAGGGATTGTTCTCTCCTGACTACATGTCCGAAATATGCAAGACACAGTTTGGCCATTCTTGCTTCCAAGGAGCACTCTGGTTGTACTTCTTCTAGGACAGATCTGTTGGTTCTTTTGGCAGTCCATGGTATATTCAATAGACGTCTCCAGCACCACAATTGAAAAGCATCAATTCTTTTTCTGTCTCTCTTGTTCAATGTCCAGCTTTCACAACCATATGATGCCACTGCAAATACACTATAAATTATATTAATATGGGGGGTTTCAGGAAGTGCCTGACAGAGGCCCTCCTGAAACGTTCATTGATCTGTGAAGACATAATAAGGAACATGGTAGGACATGATGTAGCAAATTAGTGGATGAAGGAAGTAATAAAGAGCCGATGCATTAGGCCAGAAGCTTGCGAAAGGAAGAAGAGCTATTTTAGACTCACTCTGAATAGAAGCCAGAAACATAAGAACATTTCCCGAGGAAGCCTCCTAGGAATCCTGGATGACTCAGTGTATTAATGATGGCCCAAGAGCATGGGGATTTTATGTTATGTCCTCATGCCCAGCCCAAGGCGAGGACTGGTGACGCATGTAGGGGCTGGAGAGCACCCAGGAGAGGGGCAAACACGCAGATGCCATTTATTTATCCTGTTTTCCGGAGCAGTGAGGTCTGCTGGAGGCTCGGGAGGAGAAGCCGGAGGAGGCAGGTAGCACACAGAGAATCAGCACTGAGCTGGATCGTTGCAGCTGGGGTAGGGAAGAGCACACTGTGTCTTTACGTCCCATCTAATCCAAACATGCCTGCAGCCGTAGCCCTGTGGCATCCGATCCCGTCAGATATCAGAAGCTAAGCAGGGTCAAGCCTGGTTAGTACTTGGATGGGAGACCGCCTGGGAACACCAGGTGCTGCAGGCTTGGGAGAAGGACCTGGCAACCCCCTCCCAAAAATCAACCCGCCATTGAAAACTCTGTGAACGGCAGAGAAGCACTGACAATAGTGTTTCACCTGTTGTACGTAGGGTCACTATGAGTCGGGTACCAACTTGACAGCACCTAACAACAATCCAAACATAACCAAGGCCAAGAGGGATATGTGGATGAAGGGAACATCCATTCTATCTCAGAGTTTCTGGCCATCTTTCCAAAAGAAGAGAGAAGCCTGGGGTAAAAGGAAACTGGATACAGCCGAGAGAGCAACATTTTGATCCGCATCCCTCATGCTAAAAGGCACCAAGGCCTCACCTACTGGGGCCACGATTTCTGGCTGGGAAAGTTCGTTACCCTCACATATTTGCCTAAACACTTTCCTCTCCTGCTCCCTTTCTCAAAACCTAACAGCAGATGTCTGGAGATCAATGTAGATAGAGATATGGAGCACAGAACATAGTCACCAAAGCCCTATAAGCAAAGTTGGCAGCTACCTTTTGACAAATGCTTTATACATATTACTTAGGTCCGAGGCGCTATGACAGATGAAATGAAATAAGGACTGGAAAAATGAGCAGGTCACTGTCTCTCTTTTTCAACACTTTGTAGTTAACCACATGGAAATAATGTGCTGATTTCAATATGGGAAATGGTGTTTTCAGCTGGGGGTACAGTACTGGGAAGGTTTGGGGGAGGAAGGGGGATTTAAGATGAGCAGAATGCAATGGAGGGGAGGAAGAACATGGGCGTTGGAACAGCACTTCCAGACCCGAATCCTTCCTCGGTAGATGCTGTGGCTTGGTCAGTGTTCTCTGCAGAAAAAAAAAGGCTACTGTTCAGTTAATACTTAGCCAACTCTGCCATGCCATCTCATGTCCCATTCTCTTAGGATTCTTTTCTATATTACAAATAAATTAATGAAGCAAACCTCATTCCTCTCAATCTATTTTTTCCTCCTCTAAAATGCTTCTCACATGGCAATCGTGTGAAGACTACGTTAACTTACTCCTGCCAGGTACTTCCCTGGTCACCAGTAGTCAGTGTTAAACTTCATTTCCCATCTGTGTTGAAAAGAACTGGAAAACAAGGCCAGAAAGATAAGTTAGGGAGAGGACCTCAAGATCCTGAATGCCGGAGTGGGGGTGGAACTTCTCTGATGAGACACGGGTAGCACTAAAGCTTTATAAGAAGAGGAATCAGACCCTTCTTCTTGTTGTTCTGTGCCGTCGAGTCGTGTCCAACTCATAGCAACCCTTATAGGGTTTTCAATGATTGATTGTTTCAGGATTGCCTTGGGAATGGATTGTCATCTCCTTCTCCCATTTTTGCAGTGCTGGGAATCAAACTCAGGACCTCATAGACTGCAGAGTAGCGCTCTACCAACTGAGCTAAATCCCAGCCCAGACACTTCTTAGTGCTTGCAAAGTACAAAGCACTTTCCCCAGGACTGTTTTTGTTACCCATTTTCTACTAATGAAGAAAACAATTGTAAAATAACAAAATAACTTATTAAAGTTCACCCAGGTAGAAAGCAAGGAAGCTGGGGTTCACAGCCAGGTAGGCTGGCCCAAAGAGTTGTGGTTCTAACCAAGACACCAGGCTGCCTCATGTAATCAAGGGGGCCTGAGAGAGACGGAATGGAAGGAGCAGCAATGCCAAGTATGTTGTGGGGCCTCTACACTATGAACCACAATACCAGCCTCTAAAACGATGTCATAAATGAGGAGCTATGGTTATGGAAAAGGTAATTATAATATATTTAGCTGAAAAAGTATGAAAGGATTAAAAACTGTATGATCTCATATTTGAAAAAACAACAACAACCAAAAAAAAAAACCTGAAAGAATAAACACCAAAATTTTGTGTTTGCTTCTGAGTAATGGTAGGTAAGTCTTCCTTCCTGCTATTTACTCATGCCTTTTAAGTTAAAAATATATTATTTATGTCAAAGATTTTTCATTTTAAACAATTTTGTTGGTAATCCAGAAAGAATGAATGTTGTCATTAACTAAAGTATTTAAAATAATAATAGAGATGTAGACCGTGAGGCACAGTGAGAAGTAAGTCAATGATGAGGTTTTGATGCTGATAATTAATGTTTTAGGGTCAAAGTTAAAACTGGATTTCTGTAGAAATACTCAAGCGATAATCAATAATTTTACCAAATACACCCTGAACTCAGGATTAGGCTCAAAATATGAAGCAAATATAATAACCACAGGGGGAATAGACATAAAATGAGTAATAACTTCTTAGTGATGTTTTATTTTTTAATATTTTAGCAGTTTTGTTGGTGGTGGTATTAGGTGCCATTGACATAATTCACATGTTATAGAATTCACCCCCTTCATGTGGGCAGTTCAGTGATTTTTAGCATATTCAGAGCCATGGAACTATCACAATGGCCACTTTTAGAACATTGGCATCACTGCAAAAAGAAACTTTATGTGTGTCAACTGTTACCTGTTATCCTCTTATCCTGACCTCCACTTTCTGCCCTAAATGACTGTTGATCTACCTTTTATCTCTGGAGAGTTCACTGTTCTGGGCTTTCACGAGTGGGTCACAGAACATTTGTGACTTTTGTGACTTTTTTTTCACTTAGCATAATATTTCCAAGGGTCATCCACATAGCATGGGTATGTAGAATCTATCCATACTCCATCCCTTCCTCTGGCCAATATCCCACTCTATGAATATACCATATGTTATTTATCTGATTTTCCAATGGTGGACATCTGAGTTGTCCCCACCTTTTGGTTATCCTGTATATTGCCAAAATAAACATTTATGTACAGATTACTGTGTGTACATACATTTTCCTTCACCTTGGATAGATATCTTGGAGTGGAATGGCTGGGTCGTATGGTATGAAAGTCTGGTTTTTGTAGCTATAACAAAACACCTGAAGCTGGATACTTTATAAAGAAAAGCTCACAGTTTTATTGATTGACAGTTCAAGATTCAAGATTGGGTGGTTCCATTTGTCCAGCCTCTGGTAAGGGCCCCTTGACTAATCAATGGCAGATGATGTCATGGTGTGGTGTGTAAGAGGGAGAGATTACACAGTAAGATATGAAGCCAGAGACTAGAGGGGACCAATCTTGCTTATAATAATCCTCTCTCATGGGAACTAACTCTGAGAGACTAGCATTAGTCACTTCCAAGAGCAGCACCCTACTTACCTGATGACCTCCCACTAAGCCTTATCTCTTGAAGGTCCCACACTGCTCATTTCACCACACTTGGGACCACAATCCCAGCACATGATCCTTGGTGGCCACCCTCAGACCACATCCAAACTACAGCAAATGCTAACTCTAATGTTTAGTCATTTGAGAACCTGCCAGACTATTTTCCAAGATGGCTGCCCCATTGTACATTCCTCCCTCCGCCATGGAAGAGAGGACCAGGTAAGAGGACTCCCCTTTCTCCACATCCTTACCAGCACTAGTGGGTTTTGACTTGTTGACTGTAGCCTTCTGAGTGTGGAATAATGTCTCATAGAAGTTTTGATTTGCATTCTCCTGAGGGCTAATGATACTGTCTTTTCATGTGCTATTTGGCCATTCATGGAGCCTCCCTGGAGAAATATCTACTCAGATCCTTTGCATACTTGCTATTATTTTCAGCATCAACTTTCACCTGTCTTTCTCCAAAGTCTTTGTTATTATTTGCTAGAGAGCTGTCCATGCCACTGTTCACTAAGGACCTTTGTTACTGTATGTAAGAAATGTTTCTTCTATCTTTTCTGAGTTCACTTTCTGACCAGGTTCTCCTCCTCCTTTGTTTTTCCTACTTTAGGAAGATTGTAACGGCATATTCAGAATTAATGTAAGTGTGTCCAAGAATTTAAATTTAAAATTAAGACCTGGAGAGAAAAAACCTGGATTTTGGGTGCCCCGTGTTTGGTAAGCTTATCAGAAAAATATCCTGAAGAACGCTGTATTTGTCAGTATAACACTTTAAATCAGTATAATATGGTATAACACTAAAATAATTCTGCTAGAGATGTTAGGGCTGGGATTTAGCTCAGTTGGTAGAGCGCTGCTCTGCAGTCTCTGAGGTCCGAAGTTCGATTCCCAGCACCGCAAAAGTGGGAGAAAGATGTGGCAATCCACTCCCAAGGCAATCCCAAAAGAGTCAGCCATTGAAAATCCTATGAGGGTCGCTATGAGTTGGATACAACTGGAGGACACCTAACAACAACAGAGATGTTAGGTAGGTAGTACAGGGCAGAATACTAGATTACAAAAGAATACAAAGTACAGTCAGTAACTCTGCACGACGTGGGGCATGCCTGTCATCCCAGCAACTCAGGAGGCAGAGACAGGAGGATCGTGAGTTTGAGGCCAGGGGCAGCCTGTGCAACTTAGCAAGACCCTGTGTCAAAATAAAAAAGGGACCCGGGGTGCAGCTCAGTGGAAAAGCACTTGCCTAGCATGCCTAAATCCCTGGGTTCAGCACCCTACCATTGCTAGTAGTAATAATAATAATAACAACAATAATGTTAATAAGAGAGCATGTAGTACATTAAACACTATGTTGCTTCATGAAACTAATGAAATACCGCCTCAATATTTTTCTAATAGTTTAAAAGTACATATCTGGATTCAAATAGCTTTTAAAATTAATGAGGCTTTAAAAACAAAGATTTTCTATCACATTAAAGCTAAGCTCATTCTGGGCTTATATCTTTAAGGAGAATCTGATGTCCTTATAACAGTTGTACAAAACCCTAAATTATAAAGTGATTTCAATTTCAAAACCCGTTTACATTAACGATTTCCATGATTGAAACAGTGGAGAGGAACAATCAGTAACACAGTTGATTATGTATGTCTAATTCTGTCTTTCAAATTCATTTTTCTTGAAAATGAGTTTTCAAAGCACTTATATCAAAGGTGGAAATACCCAGCTCCTTCTTTTCTCATCCATTTTATTAATAACTACAAATGGAATCTGTCTGCTTCCTTGATGAACTGTTCGTCAGTCCTTTTCATTATCCTTTTTTAAATTTCTTTTTTACTTTCTTAGGCTGGCAAGTGAACCACAGACACACTGCCTTTTTGTAGCAAATGGTGATTTCTTCTAAACATCAACACACACCCCCTTTTTTTTTCTTTTTGTGTTGCTGGGGGTTGAACCCAGGGCCTCACGCTTGCATGCTTTACAAGTGCTGGACCACTGAGCTGCACCCTCAGCCTATTTTTTTTTTCCACTTTTTGAGACAGGGTCTCACTAAGTTACACAGACTGCCTCTGGTCTCGAACTTGCCATCCTCCTTCCTCTGCCTCGGGAGCAGCTGGGATGACAGATGTGCGTGACCACGCCCGGCATTCAACATCAAAACCCTTTAAAGGGAGTAGCATTTCACCCAGCTATAGCATAGGATTGTTACTGTGCTTTGGCATTTCTCTAACATGAAATTCACTTTTATAAACAGTTCCATATAATTGATACTGGGTTTTAAAAAAAATACTGAAGAACTGTGGGAAAAGATTAACTTTGGATGTGGGGACTGAACATAGAGAATATTACCCTTGGGGGCATCTGCATTCTAATGCACACAAGAAAAGCAGTCTAATTTACATCAAAATAAAAAAATTAAAGAAGCATAAAGAGGTTATTTTTGTGAGATGGAAATTCATTATACCATGAGTAACTTATTTTTATCAAGACATCTAATGGAATTTTTCCCCCCTTTGTTTTGGGATTTGAGCAAAGCTTCAAAGCTGAGGCCAATCGGGGATAGGGTCCTTAATTCTAAAGAGAGCCACTAAAACCAATCCAGCAGAATTTGCTAAACATTATTGACCTCCATCATCCAGCTCTAGATTGTTGTTGTTGTTAGGTGCTGTGGAGTCACTATCCAACTCATAGTGACCCTGCGTACAATAGGCGAAACACTATTGTCAGTGCTTCCCTGCTATTCATAGGGTTTTCAATGGTGGATTGATTTTGGGGAGTGGGTTGCCAGGTCCATCTCCCAAACTCTAGATTATGTAACAAAAAATCTCTGCACTCAGGAATAGCATTCTGGAAGTAAATGAAGTCCAGCGTAGAGAGTGCTGGGGATCTTCCCCTCCCTCACCATGGAGGAAGGTCGAGGTGCTTCCTGCCTTGGCCAGGTGAGGTCCCACAGGAGGACCAGAGCTTGGCAAGTCAAGAAGGGAGGCTCTGTGGGTAGGCTGCTCTCACCACCAGAGAGGGCGGAGCCCACCACGCAGGCAGAGCAGGGTTAGTTCATCTTCCTGGAGAGCCAGGTAGTCTTTCACAAGGGCCACTGGTCTGAGTCATGTTGAATGGACTCCTGCTGCAAAGGGCCATGTGCCTGGGAGAGGAGACCCCCATCCAAAGAGGCCAGGGGTGTGTTTCGGGGAGCAGGAGCTGAGAATCTCCCAGAGTCTGCCAGGCACAGTAGGGCCCTCTCCTTTCAAAATACAGCACCTGCTCCTGGCCCCTCTCCCTTTCAAGCTGCCTAATTCCTGTTCATTTTCCTTTAAAAGGTAGCCAAAGTGGAGGTATAGAACCTCTGTACAAAGTGGAGGTATAGAAAGTGGAGGTACAAAGTGGAGGTATAGTAAGGCCATGTGATCAGGAGACACGTCATGGAAAAGGTAGTTTGTTACAGTACCCAGAGAAGGGGCATGCCATATTGTGGGAAAAGGCAAGGCGGAGCACTAGGACTGGTCATGGGGTGGAGGGAGGAAAAGCTGCGGGAAGCTTCTAGATTGTGGTTTCCATGAGAAGGAACAGGGAGGCAGGGCAAGCAGATTGAGGACTGGCTAGTCTGAATCATTTCAGCAGGCTCTGGGATGCAGAAGGTGTCCTTCCTTGTCTCGTACCTGGCCCTGGGGTGATTGTTGTTGTTAGGTGCCATCGAGTCAGTATCCGACTCATAGCAACCCTCATAGGGTTTTCAATGGCTGACTGTTTCGGGATTGGGGTGATTAGGAGAGTGTTTAGTGGCCTAGAGTCAGAAAGCTCAATGAAGAGGATGGTTGGGAGTGTGATCTTGGGTTGGGCTCTTTGTATTTGAACACCTAGAGCCCCAGGAGGAGAATTCTGATCATATAGCTAATCTTATGACTGTGAACAAAAAGCTTCAGGGCCTCCCCAGGAGGAGAGCTGGAACTCATTGGAAGGCAATGTTTAGAGGAAAACAAACTTGGCCCCGGTTGTACCCTGTGGCATTCAACCTGTCCCATAAAGGCAGTTACACATGATTTACAAAATCAAATTTATGCAATATTTTATGTAAGTTATTACTAGTGGCTTCAAGTTCAGTGACATTTTTAAAGCATGAAGGAACAGAGGGCCATCACCACAATTGCTTTGGTCCATTTGTCCAGGGTGCTGTGACTTGGATTAGTTGCAGTGAACTAAAAATCTTCAGTCTAATAATGTCAACTGTAACCATGACAATTTTTACATTTTCTTCTCTAGAAATCTAATCAAGAGTTAGAAGTTGAAAATTGTGGCATTTCATATTGAGTAAATTATGATTAATAATTTTTATCTAGCATTATGTCTAGAGGAGTGCTTTGGTAATTTTAATTAAGACATAAATATACACCTAACAACAACAATAATATACATTATCTAATTCAGGAAGCAGTCTACTTTCTATATTCTCCCTTCAGATGAACATGTTTTCTTCCAAATCACTCAGACTTAATGAGATAAAAATCACCTCATTAAAAGGATTAAACATATCGTTGTTGTTGTTAAACATATATATTATAAATATTGTGATTTATTTTAAGTAGAGATCTTGAGTATAGGAAAATGGCATGAATGAGAGAAAAACAATCAAGTATTCAGTTTTATAATAAATATATTTATTGAGCACTTAAAATTCATCGGGTATTATGCTTGTCACTCATTCAGCCATGAATAAGTTGTGGTCCTTGACCCTTATCAGCCTAAAGTCCAGTGGAGAACAGAAAATAGCATTACAGATAATTTTTTATAAATGTTCTAAGGGCTTTGGTGCTGCACAAATAAGCTCCCAAGCTCACCACTAGCTCACCTGAAGCTCTTTGCCATGTAATTTTAAGTTACACTATTATACATTTTAGGCAGAAGGAAATCAGGTTTTGAGGGGTCTAAGGCTCAGGTGATTCGGGGTACCAAGGACTGAGAAAGGATCCGTGCAAGAGAGGGGTCCCAAGCCTTAGGTTCTTTAGTTTTGTGGAGTATCCTACCTCTGATTCCTACAGAAAGACAGAGGTGCAAAAGCACCTAACCCAAAGTACCAGAAGGACCACAGAAAAGACACATTGACTATCTTTTGAAGGAAAATGAACAGGAATTAGGCAGCTGAAAGTGGGAGGAGCAGATGAAAGGGGAGAATGAATCAGAGCTAAGGTGCTGCAGCTTGAAGAAAATCTGTTGGCAAAATTCAAGGCAAAAGGAATGTTAGTGCATTCTGTTGTTGTATTTGTTGGGTGCCGCGGAGGCGGTGTCCGACTCATAGCGACCCTCATAGGGTTTTCAATAGCTGAGTGCTTCGGGATTGCCTTGGGAGTGGATTGCCAGGCCCTTCTCCCATAGTGCATTCTAGGAAGTACAAATTGTTTCTGATTTGTTTAGGCTAGATGGCTACAATGTGTAAGACCAAGGACGCCATCTTGGATGCTGCCATTCTTTATGTTTCCATGTTCAAAGGCAGAAGTAGGTCACATTCTCCATGGTGCCTCATCTTTCCCAGAGGAGGAAGCAATCTTGAAAGTTTTGGAGGCCTGTCCACAGGGAGTTAAAAGATTGACCAAATTATGAAGTCAGAACCAATGTCCTAGTTCTTTGAATTGGGTAGACAAGATTGCAGTATTTTAAACATTAACCAGAAAAAATGATATTTAAACAGCCTTCAATTCAAGCAAGGGCAACATGGGAATGGACAGTAATGGATATGTCTGGGATTTATTGAAACCCTCTGTAGCTATGTGTAAAATTTTAAACTTCCCTATTTTGCTAACATAAACAAAGCATAAATAAATATCCTATATGATTAAAAGGAAAAAGCCTTATTTTAAAAAATGTGATATATTCTTTCAACCATTTAAGTCTATGATATTATATTTTGTATATTTTATATATTAATCCTGAAAGTATATTTTTAACATTCTAACTCCAAAAATATATGGAACATGAAAGTAGTTTAAGTTGCTGCAAATTTAGCACAAAAAGCACTTTTACATAAAGAAAATGGATGAGTAAGAAAGTTCAATCTGAGAAAGTTCAGATCTGAGAACTGGCTTACTTGTTTTAAGAAGTTGTTATTCAAGCAAACTGCAGCATCTGCAGATTCCTTACAGCTTCTGTCTACTCTGAAAGATATGAAATCTAATTGAGCGCCCTCCCCTCCAGGAAAAACTGTTGGAAAGATCTGAAAGAACACATTTGTGCTTCTTTACAAAAACTAAAAGTCAGAATTCCAAAATACAAATTTCTGAGCAGAGTTTTTGCACTGTATAAAAAATAGCCTTGAACCCTTAAGAGCAAATCAGTTCCAATTTCATGTTTCTCTCATACCCCCATGTATTTAGCATTTTGAAAAAAATTATAAAGGTATATCTCATGATTGTCTCTATAGCCTAAAAACCATGAAAGATGGTAGAAAAATACTGAGCCAGATTCCCGCCCCCATCCCCATATCATTGTCCTTCACAAAGCTTAAATTTTGATGAATGAGCTAGCAGGCAAAAAAAAGAGTAAAGTATAATAGAGACAGGTTTCAGTAGACCTACTGTGTTCAACAGGCCAGAGCTTGATTCTTCATCCAACGTAGAGAAGACATGGAGGTTCCCTGATTTTCCAGAGTGCGGTTGTCTGAGACATTTCGTTCACTTAGTTATTTTAAATAGTCTTTATGAAGGAGGAAAAGGGAGGAAAAACCCCACTGTAAGCTTCTTCTGTTAACCACAAAAAATGCTAGCTAAGACCTACAACTGTTAAAGAAGATGCAGTACAGCAGAGAGGATCTCTTGAAGTTGGGAAGATAAAGAATCAATGTGTCCAAAAAATAAGAAATGAGACATCCCTTCCCTCAAGGAAAATAAATAATGAAGGGGACAAACTGGTTTAGGCATCAGGAATTGACAGCAAGTATAGACAGCAAACTACATAAGGCATCACAAGGAGGGTTCAGCACTAAGAATGCTCTGCAATAATGAGAGAAAAACACTCCACCAGGACAGAGTGGAATCATACCAGCAACGAGCAAGCCCTTGCATCTCAGGAACCTCTTAGTGCATCACTACTTTACTCCACAAGAGCACACAGCAACACAAGGTAAAAGAAAGTGACCTGGCAACCCACTCCCAAAAATCAATCTGCTATTGAAAACCCCATGAGCAGCAGAGAAGCACTGACAATAGTGTTTCGCCTATTGTACGCATGGTCACTATGAGTTGGATACCGACTTGACGGCACCTAACAACAACAACAACAACAACAACATACTAACACAGGGAATTGTAATGTATGCCTTTAGAGCTTCCAGTTCTAAAACTGTCTCAAAATTCACATCCAGTATTTAATGCCGTTTTTTGTGAACGTCTTTCCAGTCCTTGGAGCCAACAGAACAAGGCAGAGGGGTTGCAGAACCTCTGTGCTGGACCTAGAGTTGCTGATGCTTTTACTTTCATTTGAAAACACCCACCATTACCTAGTGAATGTTGTAATAAATATAACACGTTAATGCGCTGCTGTGACTCAGTAAACAAAGGCCACCTAGCCCAATCTTCTCAAAAACTTGAGATCCTGCACCCAGGATGGAAAAGAGCTACAGGTATTTGCCATAGAATTTGCTTTGCGTTGGGATTTCATGCAACACCCCTCTTTCTGAATTGCAGGGCAAATCCTCGAAACTTTAACTTTGACAACGTGGGAAATGCGATGCTGGCTTTGTTTGAAGTTCTGTCCTTGAAAGGCTGGGTGGAAGTGAGGGACGTTATTATTCATCGCGTGGGGCCGGTAAGCAAGCGCATGGAATCTTGAACCTTTCCAGAATGGCTTTCACTTGCTCTGATAAATAACCATGTTTTTCATTGACGCAGATCCATGGAATCTATATCCATGTCTTTGTATTCCTGGGTTGCATGATTGGACTGACCCTTTTTGTTGGAGTAGTCATTGCTAATTTCAATGAAAACAAGGTAAGAATTCTCAGTTTAACACTACAGACCCTCATTCTTTCATAGATCCTCACTTTGAGCTATTTTTTTCTACACATGGAATGAAGTCACATTAAAGTATAATGTGACTACTGTAAATAATCCGGGGCTGGGATTTAGCTCAGTGGGTAGAGCGCTGTGCTGCAGTCTCTGAGGCCCCAAGTTCAATTCCCAGCACCCCAAAAATGGGAGAAGGACCTGGCAATCCACTCCCAAGGCAATCCCGAAACAGTCAGCCATTGAAAACCCTGTGAGGGTCGTTATGAGTCGGATACCGACTCAACAGCACCTAACAACAACAACAGCAACAATAAATAATCCATATAACTATTTTACAAACTGCCTCATTGCCACCTTTTAGGCACATTATTTAGGAGTGGAATTCTCTTGCTTATTTTACCATTTTGGTAACAGTGTCATTAATTCGCCAATTACTGAGAAGCTGCATCTCCTATTGTTAAGATTGAAAAGATATGCAGCAAGTGATTAAAATCCAATAGGAAGCGATGCACTGATTGCCAGTAATATTACTCTCACAAAATGTAAATTGCCTGCTTCTTTGTAACTCAGTAGGTGAACTTGGGATTTTGCTGGGGTTGGGAGAAACCACACAAAATTTTAAGTCCCTAATTCATAGAATAAAAAGAAGATGTTCTAATGTCTTATAAACCTGCTATGGTTTATGAACTGTGGAAGCATGCTGAGTTTGTAACCGCTCCCATGATCAGTACAAAGCTCACAAATGGGAAGATAGCAATGTAGTTTCCTATAAAAAGTGAGTTTAGGGAAGAACGTTCTCTTAGTGCTGCTTGGAGAGACGCTTGTTCTTCTAGGCACAACTGATAAACCTTATTGTGGAAAGGTCAGTCTTTTGGAATTCTAATAACTGAAATGCATACAGTTGCTGAGCATTTACTGCCTGCCAAGATTTTGCTTATACTTCTATCCATTCTTACAACTCTGAAATCCACAGTTAAAGGAAAAGCAATAACTGGTCTGGGGTTTTTAAGGACTAAAAACGTGGGGACAGAATTCCCCAGACGTGGTGCCTATGACTGCAGAGTCTGTGGCTCTTTGAATGCAAGCATATAAAAACCTCTACTGCAAAGCTGCCTTTGCCTGCAAAGCACCTGCTGTTTGGTGTTATTCATAGCTATGCCCGGTTCCCATGCACTCACATCAGAGCGCTGTGGTTTATGCAGCTCCACGTGGGACTGTATCATTCACTGGCCTCACGCTCAATGTGTGTGGGACCACTTAGGCAACTGCCACCTTTGATGTGGACCCAGCGCATATGCTATTTCATCCAGACTTTCAAAGCGTGCAACTTCACAATCCTCCCTTTAGGCCCCAATGCTACTCCAACCCACAGAAACATGGAATCTTAGAAAGAATGGTGGCGATCTCGTCACCCTGCCCCTGTATTTTACTTTCTAACATGTTCATAAACGAGTTTCTCCAAGCCCTACGGTGTGTTCAGCTGAATATGAAGCAGAAAGAGGAAGAGGAAGTCCATTTAGATGCCTTAGAGCCGTGTGGTAGGGCGGACACTGGGAATTCTAGGAGAGGAACAGAAGTTAGTCAGCCCACGGACAGGCACTGCTGGCTCAGAAGACACACGGCCCCGGGGCAGGCTGCTGGGTTACGCAAACTGGTCCTGTGGCAGCTCACAAGTCAGTTATAAACAGTAGTGAACACACAGTTCTCATTAACTGCAGACAAATGCACAGTGAATTGCCAGGCTGGAACTTAGAGAAATGGCGGTGAATTACGACCGTTGTCCACCTCCAACACGGTACTTACCTTCCGCAGGAAGAGGCGGCCTTTGGGGGAGTGTGGTGTGTCCGTCAGGCCAAAGGGGCATTGAGAGGAAGGGGGAATTAGAAGTCATCTTGTCAGATGTTACAAACTTGGTTAATCCACTGGACGTATAAATTTCTAAATTCTATGAATGTTTTGGGAAAAGACTTTTTTTCTGTAAGTTTTTAGAAGGTAACACATGAGCAGCTGTCAAATAACATGTATTCGTTTATTATTCAATCATTTAACAGGTTTATTGGAGCACATGGGAGGTGGCAGACACTGTTAGTGGCACCCAGGACCTAATAAATTAAACACTAAACACCTAGAGATTTCTGCCCTCGTGGAACACACGTCCTAATGGTCTTGCCCAAGGGTATATAAATAGGTTTCCAAATAGAAGGGGTGGGAAATATGGTGAGCTTTGAGGGCAAGGTTTTTAGAACTCAAAATCATAAAAATAAATAAATAAATAAATCATCCTTATTGTTGTTAGGTGCCATCAAGTCCAGTCCGACTCACAGTGACCCTCATAGGGTTTTCAGTGGCAGATTGCTTTGGGATTGCCTTGGGAATGGGTTGCCATGTCCTTCTCCCATTTTTGTGGTGCTGGGAATTGAACTCAGGACCTCAGAGACTGCAGAGCTGCACTCTACCAACTGAGCTAAATCCCAGCCCCAAATCTCCTTAGAAAATGGAAACCCCAGCTAGTGACTCGGGAGATGGAGGCAAGGGGTTCGTAAGTTTGAGGCCAGAGGCAGCCTACATAACTTAGCGAGACCCTGTCTCCAGATAAGCAATCAAAAATAGGGGTTGAGGTTGCAGCTCAGTGGTAAAGCACTTGCAAAGTACACACAAAGCCTTGGGTTCAAACCTTAAGTACTGCACAAAAAAAAAAAAAAAAAAAAAAAAAAAAAAAAAAAAAAAAAAAAAAAAAAAAAAAAAAAAAAAAAAAAAAAAAAAAAAAAAAAAAAAAAAAAAAAAAAAAAAAAAAAAAAAAAAAAAAGGAAAAGAAAAAGAGAAAAGAAAAAAAAGAAAGATAAAGATAATGGAAAGATAAAGAAAATGGAAGACTTTTTACAAAAGTCCAAGTCTATCTCAGAAATTCGATTTTTCTGAATTCTCTATCATGAGATGATCTGTTTGATTAATAAACTTAATTTAACAATAATAAGCACTCAGAGATTTTTATATATTAATGATCAAATGATAGCTTCATGTTTACTCTTGTTTTGGATGCCTTCAGAGTTGACCTTGGATGTTTTATATAGTGAAGAAGTAATTTTAAAGTTTATGGTGTCTAGAGAACAAATATTTATTAGCAATAAGTAACAAAAACAGTTTAGCAATACTAATACCAAAAATCATTTTAAAGAAATACTATTTTTAAGAACAAATGGTGTAAATAATATCAAAAGAGCTAATCACCAAAGACGTATAGAACTCTTACATCTTAAAATGTACAAAGCAAAAGTTAATGAAGTTATAAAAAAAGAAGCTGTTGTTAGGTGCCATTGAGTTAGGTCCAACTAGCAAATCCAAAATCATAGCAAAAGATATTAATATAGTTTTCAGACAAAGGAAAAGTCATATGAGATTTAGCACAATAAAAGAATTTATTCTACTAGAAATAAAAATAACTTTGATCCCAACAATTTGAGAATATGCATTATTTTCAACTACAAAGTATATCCACTAGAAGTCCACTAAACAATAATTTCCAAAGAACTGATAATGGACAGAATATGTTCCCTGACTATAATAAAAAGAAAATAGCAAAAAAAATTGTCTTAATTTGGGACATAAAGACAAAATCCTAAATAATGTGTGAATTAAAGAAGAAATCATAATGGAAAATCACAAAACATTTAGAGATAAGTCATTTTAAAATATCACATATAAAAACTCACAAGGTATGGATAAGCCAGTAGGCAGAGAGAAATTCATCACTTTAAATGCACATGTTAAAGAAAACTCAAAAGTTAAATACTAATGGGTCAGATATCCAAATCATCAAATTATAAGAACAACAAAGTAAATAAAAGAAAGTAAGAGGAAAGAAAAAAAAAGATTAAGACAGACATTAGGGACATAAGGAAAATCAAACTTCCACAATTTCTATAAGGTTGGAGAATGACAAAAGTTGGTTCCTTAAGAAAATTAACTCAGCCGGGCGTGTTGGCGCACGCCTGTAATCCCAGCAGCTCCGGAGGCAGAGGCGGGAGGATCGCAAATTCCAGACCAGAGGCAGTCTGCATAACTTAGCGAGACCCTGTCTCAAAAAGTAAAAAAAAAAAACGGCTGAGGTGCCACTCAGTGGTCCAGCACTTGCAGAGCATGCAGGCGCGAGGCCCTGGGTTCAACACCCAGTACCGCAAAAAAAAAAAAAAAAAAAGAAAAAGAAAAGAAAATTAACTCAGAAAATCTCTAGTAAAATCGAGCACGAACAAAAATATGGGAAACTAAGCAAACTGTAGTAATTAAAACAGTGTTGGAGTTGGTACAGTGATCAAAAACTAGAGAACAGAGAGAGGTAGCACTTGCTAAGTATGTATGGGACCTGAGTTCAACCCTCAGCACCACAAAAATAAATAAATAAAATAAAATAAAATTATCTGGATGGCAAAAGTCACCATAAGCAAAATAAAAAGACAAGCTCAGACTAAGAGAAAATACCATATTTACAAACTCACATAATTGACCAAGCTCCATAATATATAAAGAATTTATGGATTACATAGAATCCATGGGCTGGGATTTAGCTTAGTTGGTAGAGCGTTTCTCTGCAGTCTTTGAGGTCCCGAGTTCGATTCCCAGCACCACAAAAATGGGAGAAGGATGTGGCAATCCATGCCTGAGGCAACCCGAAACAATCAGCCATTGAAAACTCTACAGGGGTCGCTATGACTCTGACATGACTCAACAGCACCTGAAAACAACAATAGATGGGATCCATAATATATAAAGAATTTCTACAAGCCAGGTGCTGCGGCCTGTGCTTGTAATCCTAGCTACTCAGAAGGCCGAGGCAAGAGGATCCCAAGTTCATGGCCAGAAACAACCTGCGCAACCTAGTGAGACCTTGTTTCAAAATAAAAAAGGGGCTAGGGGTGCGGCTTGGTGGTAGAGCCCTTGCCAGCATGCACAAAGTCCTGGGTCCAACTTGCCAGTACTTCAAAAAATACTTCTTTCTATAAAATATTCAAAACTATCAAAATATAAAAATGTGCAAAGAACATGAATGGGTAATTCACATGGGAAGATAGAGGAATCACCATTTATGCACATAAAAATGCTTCATCTCGTTAGTACTAAAATTGAATTAGATACATTTTGTACCCATAAAAATGAACAAATTAAAATGTCTAATCATGTCAAGTCTTGGCAAGAATATCAGAAAATGGGATCATTTGTGTATTGCTGGTGGGAAACTTTTTAAATTATTGCTCTTTGAGTAACACATTATCGATGTAAAGATGCTTAAATTCCCAGATATCAGCAATTTTTCTCCTAGAGCTTTTCAGTGGAGACCCTCTCAAGGATGTTTGCTGTGAGCCAGTACCCGTGCTACACTATTGCAGTGGTGTTTATAGTCTGTACACCTACAATGAATAATTGCTAGGATATTTGTACAGTGGGCCACCATGTTGAGCAGCTAAAAATGAACAAATTAGGTCTAGAAATCTAGTTGTATGAAAAAAATAATTTTCAATGAAGGTAAAGGCAAGCTGCATAAATAAACACATATTGGACACCATTTATAGCAATTTAAAAATTCAAAACAAATACATTCTTGCGTTTTTATCCTTAAACAAAAGCACAACATTCTGAAAACTAAGAGGATAATACAAGGTCTGTCCTTAGCTCTAGGGAAGGAATGAAAGGATATTAATGGTATTAGATCTTTTTTTTCCAGTTTTATAAGTTATACTTCTGCCTGCACACCATAGTATAATAAAATATAATGCAGTGCAGCACAATACAATATAATTTATGTGCATTTTTATCAAGTACTTTATTTTAGAGAATATCTGGTCCTGTTTAGGAAATTATCATAACACTAATTTCTTAAAGAGGCTAATTCTATGATTTTGTATCTCTTAAAAATAGTTCTGTAACTGCACATATTAGAATTTTTTAAAAAGATAAAATATCGTTAACTCAAAGCAGCTGCATTGACAAGCTATAATTTTGCTGCTATGAAATGAAAAGAAACTAACTGCTACGAGTTAGTATCCTTTTTTGAAAATGCCGTCATGTAGAAAACTTTCTTGAAATTTTCCCAAACCTGAATGTCACCCATCCTTAAGGGTAAGAACTGAAAGCTTTGTAACACGTGGCCATCATTTCAGGAACTCCTCTCAAGGCGGTCTGAGCATTCTGACCACGTTCCTGGCCACCACGGTTCCTGCAGGGTGTCTCCACTGCAGGCCCCCGCCTTGGTCCTGCGTGGAAAGCCACCCCATCCACAGTGCTCTTTTCCTTTTCTTTCCCCTGCTCCCTTTGTCTGTCAAGGGAACGGCTCTGCTGACCGTAGATCAGAGAAGATGGGAAGATCTCAAGAGCAGACTGAAGATCGCACAGCCTCTTCATCTCCCACCTCGCCCGGGTATCAAAGATGCTCTGATTTTATTCATGTCGGGCACCCGTGTTCACAATCCCCCAGGAGCCTCCGATTTAAATGAAAATAATAATTGTGAGGCCCCTAGGAGGTTTGCGTAAGTTAATGTACGAACGGGCTCCATAAGGCTATTAAAATCAGCCACCCAAAGGCTGTGCTTCAGTGCTCTCAGAATAAGCCTCCGTGAAAAAAAAATGAATGTTTAAGTAAAATGTATTTGCGCTTGCCTTTTAAAAATCTGAGTGAAATGGACTAAACCGGTAGTAGCTGAATGATGTGCTCCTCCTTGCAATGTAGCCTGCGTCTTGCACTGTGGGTTTTTTTTAATCCAGAGCCATCCCCTCCTGCAAGACGCTTCACAATAGATTGAGCTGACAAGGGAAGAATGGCCTGGCTTTTAAGATGAGCACTCAAGAAAATGAAGCGCAAAAAAGTAAAATGTGACCCATGCCTAAAGTGCCCATGCCTAACCCTTTCTTTTCCAGATAACGATGGTTTTAGAGCGAAAATGTATGACATAACCCAGCACCCGTTTTTTAAGAGGACAATTGCATTGCTTGTTCTGGCCCAATCTGTGCTGCTCTCCGTCAAGGTACTTCGTTCCGCCCTGAGACCCTGGGAGGGGATTTTGTATTCCAGGTCCACCCGGGAATGGTGCAGACTGCAACAGCGTCTTGCAGTCAGGAATCGTGAGTGAGAAATGCAGCTGCACAGTTGTGTTAAAGTGGGCGGGATGAGGAAGGCTGTGTGGATCCAGTGGACTTGGCCGTGACTCATGTTCCTTTCCTGTTACAGTGGGATGTCGAGGACCCTGTGACTGTCCCTTTGGCAACAATGTCCGTTGTTTTCACCTTCATCTTTGTTCTAGAGGTACAGTAATGAGTCAGCTGGCTCCCAAGGAAGCCAAGCACAGTTTTAAAGTGAATCCGTGTGTCCCACCTTGAGGGCACGTTCAACTCTGGGTCTCAACGTGTTTGAAGCCTTTGCGGGAGGGTGGGGAGGCGGGAGGAGCATGCTCTTAGCTTATTTCCTTTTTAGGATTTCTATTTGACTTGAACAAAGACTTCACTTTATAGTTTCAGTTTTCCTAACTGCAGTTGATTGTTGTGTCTGAACATTGCTTTGTCTAGTTATTGTTGTTGTTGTTGTTATAGTTCGATTCCCAGCACCACAAAAATGGGAGAAGGACCTGGCAATCCACTCCCAAGGCAATCCCGAAACAGTCTACCATTGAAAGCCCTATGAGGGTCGCTATGAGTCGAATCTCAACTCACAGCACCTAACAACAATTGTCTAGTTATTAGAATTCAAATATTTAGAGCAAGCTGTAGAAGCCACTGTAATTCAGGGATTCAGATTACGGTGTGGTCCCAAAGCAAACAGTTCGCCCAGCCAAGATTACTTGAATAAGTTGTTGTTGTTGTTAGGTGCTGTCGACTAGAGTCTGACTCATAGCAACCCTCATAGGGTTTTCAATGGCTGACTGTTTCGGGATTGCCTTGGGAGTGGGTTGCCACATCCTTCTCCCATTTTGTTGTGCTGGGAATCGAACTTGGGACCTCAGAGACTGCAGAGTAGTGCTCTACCAACTGAGCTAAATCCTAGCCCCTTGAATAAGTAGTCCATATAATAAATATATCAGCTGGGCATGGTGGCGCACGCCTGTAATCCCAGCAGCTTGGGAGGAGGAGGCAGGAGGATCACAAGTTCAAGACCAAAGGCAGTCTGTGTTATTTGGCGAGATCCTGTCTCAAAAAAGTAAAAAAAAAAAAAAAAAAAAAAAAAAAAAAAAAAAAAAAAAAAAAAAAAAAAAAAAAAAAAAAAAAAAAAAAAAAAAAGGGCTGGGGGTGCAGCTCAGTGGTCCAGCACTTGCAGAGCATGCAAGCACAAGGTCCTGGGTTCAACCCCCAGTAAAGCAATAAATAAATAAATAAATCGCATTCCACCGCAGTCTTGAAAATTCAAATGATCTCTCCCCAAATCTATAGTTTTTTGCTTAAGGAGGAAAATTTCCTATTGTAGAACTAGTCATAAAACACGAAGAAAAGAGTCTGGAGAATAATAGATTTGTAAACTTCTTAGCTTTAAAAATAAAATTATCTTGGTGATATATTCTTCTTTTGTTTACTATATCTTGAAAAATACAATATGACTCAAGTTAACTAGATTTAATTGTGTGATGAGCATCTACATTTATTCTCATCATCATCTCTCTCCAGGTTACGATGAAGATCATAGCTATGTCGCCTGCTGGGTTCTGGCAAAGCAGAAGAAATAGATATGACCTCCTGGTGACGTCGCTGGGTGTCGTGTGGGTAGTGCTTCACTTTGCTCTCCTGGTAGGTGAATAATTAAACTGTGGTGATAATTTCCATCCCGTTTAGTTCAGTCCTTTTTCCACTCTTATTTCACTCCATGTCACCAGCTCTCAGCTCTCAGATGAACCTTCCAATAGCCCAGCTTTGATCACGACCGGCCCTCAGACAGGCTTGCGAATGCACTCAGGTCTATGTCTGTTCACAGCCACACTTTTCACACGGACAAAACTTGGCCCTACAGAGTCCTAGAGTGGGCAAGCCAGAAATAAGGACTTTAAAGATCATCTTATTTAGCCCTTCATTTTGCCAAAGGATAAAACAAAAGAGAGAACGAGGAAGACTGCAACAAAGATGGAGCGACCTGTCTAATTTCATGCAGCAAGCTAGTGTCAAAAGACTTGGACCCTGTTCTCTGAGCCTAAGGGGAGCCTCCATCTCACTCCACTGTAATCGGTATCTTACTACGATGTAATTCACAGCTCCTTCTGCCACCTTATTCTCTCTGCCAGTTCTCTAAAGCACACCATTTTCCGTCTCCCTACCTGTATATTCATTAGTTTGCCTAGAATGCCTTTGCTTCCCATTGAGTCTGAGGTCCAGCTCAAAATCTATAGCTATGGTTGTACTTGACCATAATCTAGAATGGTATTGCCCAGTGAAAATAAAATGTGGCCACAGATGCCATTTAAAAATGTCTGGGAACTACATTCTTTAAAACATAAAAATAAACAAGTAACAATAATTTAGTAATACATTTTATAACCTGTCATATCCAAATTATTTTCATTTCAACATGTAAGCAATATAAAAAGTTATTAATTGAGAGGTTGCATCCTCACCCCCCCCCTTTTTGGTATGAAGTATTTGAGTGTGGGTTTCACATTTTTAGCCCATTATCATTTGAATTTATGTCAATATGCAATGGCAATATGTGGCCAGTGGTTCCCATGTTGGGTAGCACAGCTTTGGAAGATCTAGGTACTAATTTCAGTTCCACCATTTTCTAGATTTAATCAAGTTATTTGTCTTTGGTGATTTCTTTGTACCTCCTCTGAACTGGAGATAAACTTTAGAACCCTTTCATTAATTATTGGAATGTGGAACGTACATAAGTATGAATCTAGGGAAATTAGAAATCATCAAAAGGGAAATGGAGCACATAAACATCAACATTCTAGGCATCAGTAAGCTAACATGGAGTGGCATAGGCCATTCTGAATCAAAAAATCATATGATCCACTATGCTGGAAATGATAGATAAAAGAGAAATGGGGTTGCATTCATCATCAAAAAAGATATCTCAAGACCTGTCCTGAAGTACAATGCTGTCAGTGACAGAATAATGTCCATACGCCTACAAGGAAGGCCGGTTTATATGACTATTATTCATATATACACACCCACCACTAATGAAGAAAAGGAAGATTTTTACCAGCTTTTGCAATCTGAACTAGACTGAACATGTAGTCAGGATATACTGACAATTACTGGTGATGCAAAAGTTGGAAACAAAAAAGGGTCAGTAGTTGGAAAGTATGTCCTTGGTTACAGAAATGATGCTGAAGATTACATGATACAATTTTGTCAGACCAATGACCTTTTCACTGTAAATACATTTTTCACCAACCTAAGTGGGGACTGTACACATGGAATTTACCAGATGGAACGTACAGGAACCACATTGACCACATTTTTAGAAAGAGATGATGGAAAAGCTCAACATCAAATGTCAGAACCAGACCAGGTGCTGATTATTGATCAGACCATCAACTGCTCATACACAGGTTCAAACTGAAACTAAAAACAATTAGAATATGCATGAAAGCCAAGGTGTGACCTTGAATATATCCCACCTGAGTTCAAAGACCACCTCAAGAACAGGTTTAATGCATTAGACACTAATGATAGAAGGCCAGATGACTTGTGGCATGACATCAAAGCCATCATGAGGAAAGCAAAAGGTTAAAAGACAGGAAAAAGAAAAAGAAAAGACCAAATTACCTATCAAAAGAGACTGAAACTTGCCCTTGAACATTGAGCACCTAAAGTAAAAGGAAAACATGATAAAGTTAAGGAACTAAACAGATTCCAAAGGTCAGCTCGAAAAGACAAAATCACATATTTTAATGATATGTGCAAACAGCTGGAGACAGAAAACCAGAAGGGAAGAACACAGTCTGATTTTCTCAAGCTTAAGGAATTGAAGAAAGAAACCTCAAGCCTCTAGTGGCAATGGTGAAGTATTCTACAGAGAAAATATTAAATGATGCAGGAAACATCAAAAGAAAATGGAAGGAATACACAGAGTCATTATACCAAAAGAATTGGTTGATGGCAAACCATTTCAATAGGTTGCATATGATCAGGAACGAATGGTACTAAAGGACAAAGTGGAAGCTGCCTTGAAGGAATTGGCGAAACACAAGGCTACAGGAATTGATGGAATACCAATAAAGTGTTTCAATAAACAGATGCACCACTGGAGGTGCTAACTTGCTTATACTAAGAGATTTGGAAAAGAGCTACCTGGCCAACCAACTGGAAGAGATCCTTATTTGTGCTATTCCCAAGAAAGGGAATCCAACCGAATGTGGAAATTATCTAACAATATCATTAATATCCACGTGAGCAAAATCTTGCTAAAGGTCGTTGAAAAGCAACTGCAGTAGTATATAGACAGGGAACTGCTAGAAAATCAAGCCAGAAGTGAGCATGGAATCAGGGACATCATTGCTGTTCAGCTATCACAACTATATTATTAGAATGAAAATACCATAGTGTGAGTCAGGGGCACCTTTGTCTTCATGTGACATCCTTACTTTTACAATAGCTTTTTTACAATAGCTTTTCACTAGCTTTACAATAGCTTTACAATAGCTTTACAATAGCTTTTCACTTTTTTACAATAGCTTTTTTTACAATAGCTTTTTTTTTTACAATAGCTTTTCCCAATGCAATGGGTATTTTTGTTTTGTTTTGTTTTTTCTTAAATTTATTTCGTGACTGCTTGTTCTACGGGAGTTGATTGTAGAACCATGTAAAGCAAAATCTTGGACAGCCATGAAGTTGGATACTGATCCAATTGTAAGGATTTTTGTTTTGCTGATGTTGAGGCACAATCCATACTGAAGGCTGTGTTCTTTGATCTTCCTCAGTAAATGTTTCGAATCCTTTTCACTTTCAGCAAGCAGAGTTGTGTCATCTGTATAACGCAGGTTCTTAATGAGCCCACATCCTCTCAGGATGCCACATTCTTCTTAATAAGTGCAGCTTCTTGGATTCTCCAATATCTGGAATAGGATATCATGTTTGGGAGAGTGTCAGGTCAATGAAAAAAAGGAAGACCCTCAACTAGATAGATTGATACGGTGTCTGCTTCAATGATCTTAAAATAAAACAGATCATCTGCCTGCCACAGAATCAGGAAGTGTTTTGTCCTGTTGTACTAGAGTTACTAGGAGTTGGACCCAACTTGAAGGCACCTAACAACAACAAATTCCACAAGGGCATTACAGAGATCACGGGAGATTATGTATATGAAACTTCCATAAACTGTAAAGATTATTCTAACCCATAGAGAATTATTCTAAATACCCTTGTTTTTGTTAGTCTTCCTTGAGCCCAGTCAAAAGTAATAGTCTGTTTGCTCCATTCTCCTATTCTTTTCAGTACTAGAAACATGCCAAGAAATATCCATAACCCATAGAACCCATTTACCCATCAGAAGGGGTTTGCTTTATTATGAAATTGCTGTGCTCGTGAACATATTGAGTGCCATTCTCAAATCAGTTGTTGCCTTCAACATCTGTGGCTGTTTGGGCTCTCAATCATCTGGAATCATGTTTTCAAACAATGTATTGTTTTGAGCCCAAAGATGTGTAAGGCACTGTGCTAGGATCGAGAAGGACATAATGAGCAACACAAAGACAGTCATGGCTGTCATAAATTTTATATCATGGAAAGCTAGATGGACATTGACCACCTGCTCACACATCAATGGGATTTTGTTACAGTGAGGCAAAGGAGACCTGCGTTCCTGCGACAACATATAGGAGTGGTTGTGGCTTCTTCAGAGAGGCCCCAAAGGGCATTCCTGAGGAAGTAGTGATTGGCTCCATCTGCAGGATGAAGGGAGAACATTTCAGGCAGCCACAGCAATGATGGAAGGCTGTGCCGGCTGGAAAAAGGCTAGAATGTGAGGGAGGAGCAAGTATAATATAGTCTATGATTTGGAAGAAGAAGAAGGTGTCAGTCGGCTTGGGACCTTGTAGTCCAGGCAAAAAATTCAGGTCATGTTCCTAGACACTGTCAGTTGTCTTACTTCCAGAACGGAAGGGGTAGGGATATCTGCAATAGATCCTGAGCTACCATGGAAAGAAGAGGCACCAAAGCCCATGTGTTTTCTTTCTATGGATAAATTTATAGCTAGAAAGTACTCAGTCCAAACACAATACCATAGGCTTCCTAATCCTAGATATTACCAGGGAAGAGATTCTAAGCCACAAAGACCAAGTTGCCTATTCTGCTTGGCTGCTCTTGTTCCTCCCCGCAAGTAGCTCGTCTTGGAAGAGAGCTCATCCTCTGCCATATTCTGCAGTGGACCGCTGGGAAGGGAAGCACAGTCCTTGCGCTCCATCCAAAGATGCTACGTGCACACATTCCTCTCTTTGTACCTCCCCAAGGATCTCACTGGACCCCCCTCCCGGGAGCCCATCTGTGACTGTTGTCATGTGCCCAGGCAGCCTCCTGGAGAATGATCATGCTTTGGCACCTGCTGAATGTCAAAGTCGTTTTTGCATTTGTAGCCAGTGGCATCTTTGTTTATCGGAGGAAGCCTTCTGACTCATGAAGCAGAGTCATCGCCTGATCGAATCACACACTTGAAGAGCTGGATGTCTTCCTGAGCAAGCGATTGTCTCTGAAACCAGCTTGGAGCAGAGAGCAGGTGGCTGGTCTTCAGAGAGAAGGGGTCTGCCTTC